>BCKH01000001.1:343342-365020 GCA_001600555.1 Albophoma yamanashiensis
CACTCGGAGGGCCTGATCCACTCGGAGGGCCTGGTGCACTCGGAGGGCCTGATGCACTCGGAGGGCCTGTTGCACTCGAGGAACCAGTGATGAGTACGCATGTTACTCCAGAAGGGTCCCGACAGCCTCAACCAATGGCGGGAACCTTAGAATATTCGGAACCTAGGCCCCAAGATACGGCACAGGATTCAGAGTCGAACGTCAAGTCAGAGCCGGAATCAATATACACCCAAGTTGACAAGAGCGCGAAAACGAATAAGCTAGAGCCACAAACCGAGCAAATAGAGCACCTTCCGAAAGTTCCTTTCGCTATACAAGGAAACTCAGAGGCGAGCCAGAATTCGCAAAGTCAAGGTCGGTTGCCACCGCTAGTAGAAAGAAAAATGGCAGAAATCGCTAGAGGACGCGGCGTCTCTCTTGAAGAGTTCCGACTCTGGTGGCCGGAAACATACGCGACTGAATTGGATAAGGTCCAGCAGAAAATGTCGAACCAGGAAGCCCAGCCACCCCTTATTGCCCCCATAGGGGGGCTAGAGGCATCAGGTGAGACGCCTGCGACATCGAATTCTATACAACAAGGAACCTCGGAGGCAAACCAGAATGCGCAATCAGCACAGCCCAAGGAGCCGACAAATAACGAGCTAGCGTCAGAAGACCAACAGGAAGCCCAGCCACCCGTTGTTGCTCCCACAGAGGAAAATGCGCAAAGTCGAGATTCGCTGCTACCGCCATGGAAATCAGAAATGCTAAAAGCCGCTAGAGGCCTCGGCTACAAAACTCTACCACCGGAAATGGAAACAGAAATGCAGGAAATCGCTAGAAAACACGGCTACAACACTATTGAAGAGTTACATACCCTTGACAGGTACAATATATTCGATATAGAATTGGAAAATTTGAAGGAGAAAATGTCAGAAATGCGAGAAGCCGCCAGAGGCTTGGGCTACGAAACTATTGAGGATTTCAAACGTGAGGAACCGGAAGAATACGAATCAGAACTATCGCGTCAGGAACTATCGCGTCAGGAACGGACGGTAATTGAGCACTACTCACCACCAGTACAGCCCAAGGAGCGGAAGAAGAAGCTGAGGAACTTGATCAAAAGTATTAAGAAAATCGGCAAAAGCAAAAAAATCCATGAAACACCGCAAATAGAGGAGACACGAGGAAACTCGGGGCAAAACGTCTACGAAAATATGGACGAAGACGAGCAACAGTGGGCATTGCCTGAGATCCAGCATGACCAGCAAGCCCAGCCACCCCTTAATTCCCCCACAGAGGAAAATGCCCAAAGTCGAGGTCCGTTGCCACTATCATGGCAATCACAAATTCTACAAGTCGCTAGAGTCAATGGCTACGATACTATTGAAGATTTCGAACGCGAGAGACCAGAAGAATACGAGAGGGTATTGTCTAGAGTCGAGCACGAAATGTCGCGCCAGGGGTATTATTCCGAAGACGAGCGCCTGGGAGCAGACCGGGGTGCGTTGCCTGAGGTCCAGCCGTTCCCATGGGCAGAAATGCAGAGAATGGCTGAAGAATACGGCTACAGAACTCTTGACGGTTTCGAAATTCGAGACCCGGAAGCATACGCGAAAGAATTGGCTATGATCCGGCGGGAAAGGTCGAGCGGGGCACAATCAATACGGCCCAAGCAGCGGACGAATAACGAGCTAGCATCAGAAGGCCAACAGGAAGCCCAGCCACCCCTTATTGCCCCCATAGAGGAGCCAGAGGTATCAGGTGAGACGCTTGCGGCATCGAATTCTGTACAACAAGGACACTCGGAGGCAAACCAGAATGCGCAAAGTCGAGATCCGTTGCCACGGGAATGGGAATCCCTAATTCTACAAGTCGCTAGGGTCTTGGGCTGCGATACTATTGAAGATTTCGAACATAAGAAACCGGTTGAATATATGAGGCTATTGTCTAGTATCCGGTCGAACCAGGCACCATCAGTACGGCCGAAGCAGCAGACGAATAACAAGCTGGCGTCAGAAGGCCAACAGGAAGCCCAGCCACCCCCTGTTGCCCCCACAGAGGAAAATGCGCAAAGTCGAGACCAACAGGAAGCCCAGCCACCCCCTGTTGCCCCCACAGAGGAAAATGCGCAAAGTCGAGACCAACAGGAAGCCCAGCCACCCCCTGCCCCTACAGAGGAAGATTTCGAGAGGACTATTGAACTACATTCTATTTCTAAACTGCCGGGGGCAGATAAGGACAGCAACGTTTTGAAAAAAGTCAAGTCTATCGGCAAAAAATCCCGTAAAACACCACAAACAGAGCGCGAAATAGAACAGGATAAGGTAATCTTTGAGGCTATCACTTCGAAGCCAGAGTACAGTCATTTCAAAAACATCAAGGCGATAAAGAAGAAGATCCCCAAAGTCTATAACGAGTACAAGAGCCTAATGGTGGATGAGATGGTGGCTGATGCAGTGGACGCGGCTAACGAATAACTCGTACGAAGCGGGGGAAGTTCCTAGAGTAGTCAGTTTTGGTTTGTTAAGGCACACGGACATAGGGAAAAGCCAAGGGCAAGCGACTGCTATCAGGATGGCCAGAGGCGGAAAAGGCAACACATACAGACGGCATCAGTATCACTTCCAGTAAAGGCTCGGAGACATAAGTGCCCCGTCAAAACGCTCGTTACTATGCGATATGATAATTATATAGCTTCAAATTTATATACGTATCGAGAGACTTTTTGGCGCACTGGGTATTTATAGCAGGTAGCCGCAGCCTATTCTAGCACAGCCAAGCTACATTCGCCCGTAGAATGGGTCTGGTCATTCCGTGGTGATAGATGGCAATAAAACTGTGTTAGATGAATGTTAGGCTACCCGTCGCAATATAAAAGCCTCGGATCCCCTGGGCTGGAGGCTACTTCGCGTGGTAAATATCCGGGGTGCTGGTGTAGCGGCGCCGCGGAATCGAAGTAAGGAACGGAATCGGAATCGGCATTGAATAGGCCTGGCCAATTACAACCCAAAAATCATAAGAAAGAGTCTAGGTTACAAAAACGGCTCGAGAGGATAGGCTAGAGGCCAGAGATGCCTGTAGAGAAGAACGATCGTCTAGAGAGGATCTAGCGACGGAACTGGTTCGACAAAACGACCAGCTAGGATTTGTGCATTCCATGCTGGCTAAGCTCACCAGGCACGAGAATTCCGTACTGGTGGGTGAGGAGCTGGTGAGAATGGACAGATAGTAAAAAGTCCGGCAGAGTGTGAGAGAACACAGAAAGGAGACTATAGAGTATTTACGCTCTTTTTTGCAGGATTGTAGCATATCAGTGAATATTTACCAGGGAGCGATACTTAAACTCCTATATGTTGAAGGCTAGAGGTCCTCAACTTGATCCTCAGGCAGCTTGCCTCGCTTTGATAATTGCGCTGCCTCGCAGATTAGTTGTAACCGTTTAAGGAAACAAGATACGACCGGGGCTTTCTGAATTGATGGAGGATAAGGTCGCACCTGCTATTGTCAGCATGTCGTTGCGTAGCGGACGTTGAAGCGTCTAGTGTTCCTGCCAATCTACCATCCTAGACGACAGCCTGGCTTTGTCATGACGCAATGACGTGGGGACTTACTAGTGATGTGTCACGCCTTTCGGAGCTGCTGCGTTCCGGAACGGAAGAGACATCGTGAAGCACTTACGCTTCTCGCTATTATTGCTCGTAGCCTGTGACTTACACGGCACAAGCTGACTCTTCTTGCCTTGGTCTTTTACTTTCCTTGAATGAACAACAGAGCTGCAGATCCCTCCGTATCAGCTCAACCGGTCTCCCCGGGCCCGGACTCTTGAGCCTGAACTTAACGGTGGGCAAGGCACGTCCGCACGAGAATTTTTGAATTGGTAGGGATCACCTAATCTTGGGCAGGTGCAAGTCCCGCGACTTACACGACCCCGTTGCACTCGGCCTTTGGTGTGTTCGTTCGTCCTCAATAAAGCGGCATCCTCTTATAATACGACAAGTATAATATCTTACACCCTGTAGCATATTAATCTTCTCGGATATTTTGTTGAGGCGGAAGCAACACACCCAAAGCCCAGCGCAGCAAGTCGTAGGATGTCAGAGGAGCGTGCCTAGCGGTTTCTGAACAGAGGTATTATTTGATCTCGGTGTGATTGATCAAATAAAAGAGTCGTGCCTTCAGTAAGGCAATAGAATATCACTTTAGAATATAAGATAACATAATTATTAATATGTACTTCGTTGAAAGAGTAAGGCTAAAGAATCCTCAACTGAATTGTAAAAAGCCTACAAAAAGACTAGAAAGTATGCCTGACTATCTGATTATATAGGAAGCAATGCCCCTTTTATGTCCATGCCCGAAAATTCCTTGGTGGGCGGCCCCAGCTAAATATCAGATGCCCCGGTATATTAAGTTGCCCCGACAAACTCCTCCCCACGCGGAAACAGCCTGCCCTCAGGCGAGCAAGAACGCGACTCAACCCCTTCCTTCTGGAGGTACATAAGAAACCATAAAGGACAAAAGAAATCCCGAGTCAAACGTAAGTATCCTTCGAGACCCTGACTTTCCTCCTCCACTCCTTGCACCATTACGTCCTCCACGCAAGAAAGGAAGGAAAGACAAAAGAAAAGAATTACAGGCACTATTTGATCATTATTCCCACTGTTCCTTTTCGGCCCATTCCTCGAACTACTTTCTCGTCAGCAATAGCGCTACTAGGATACGAAGCTCTCGTCGTCTAGCCCGAGTAGCCCTTGAGAGTTCCTGCGGATTGTTTACTCACTCTACTTTAACGATTCGGTTCTCTATCCGCTGCCAAGTATCCGCATTAATAAGCTCAGGAGGAGCTATCGTCGTGTAAGTCTCGCTATGACTAGAATAAGGCATAGCTCGGCGCCGATCGAACAACGGTCCAAGTCGCTCCATAAGCCCTATTGTCATAGCCTAACTAGCAGCTCCGACTCCTAAGCCTTACGGGTGCCTTCCAGGCACGTTACGCACGACGACCTCGTCCTCCACGCGAAAGAACCTAAATTTATCGTCCTCGCACAAGAGTTCAGGGGTACCCACAGACGCTAGTAACGGACTTCTTAGATGCGAAGGAGTTTCAATCGTTTCCTAAATGGACGATAAGATTGAGGAATGTAATGAACTGTGACGTTCTCTTTGCCTTCCCCTTACATGCCAAACTAGGCAATGCACATACCACTAAAATGCTACCAGAGTTAGCAGTAGCGACTCAAGACGCAGGAGATTGGATTTATGATACCAAAAAGGAGCTTACAAAAAGTTCAGAGCCCAAACAGACTCTGCCTAGAGTGCGCGCTATTCGCGGGCTACTTTGGAATGACGATTGTATAACTGTATGGGCGTTAGGCACTACAAAATGTGCAGACGGAAATAAAGGGACTGCTCGTAGCGTTGTACAGGGCTGGAAGTACACTCCTGATAGCCAAAATCTCCCTGAATAAAGGATATAAAGAGGGTAAAACCCTGAGAACAGAGTTGACTGGCGTTCAAGATCCTTCTCGCCTTTGATGGTAGGACGGACCCCATAATCTTGTACCGGTTCCTGACTGTCACATGGCATTATGCCAACGGAAACTGATGTGCATGTTATTGATTTTTCCACGGGCGAATTCTATAGCGTGAAGGGAAAGGAACTTCTAGAAGTCTGCCTTGCCGGATTCATGTGATGCTCTCACACAATTCGATTGGGCAGCCGGCAGAGGCAAAACCTACCAGGCAAATATTATCATGACGTGATGTGCAGAAAACAACGGCGGCGTGCCATCTAGCGGACAGTAAGCATCAACCCCATTAGCTGCGCCACCTAGTCTAGACGCCCTGAATTACTGTGCCTTCATATTTTAGAATAAAATTCCTTCAATCCATTTTCGGACTGCTTTTTTTTCTTGAATGTGTGGAGGCTTTATTGATGTCGCCATGGACTTTTACTCTAGTTTGGAAATTCCGTCGCTTTTGTCGGTGAGGGGCCTCCTCGCCTCTCTTACGGCCATAGGCGGCACAGTCTCCGGCCAAAACTGCAAGGCGTTCCCGGGATCAGAAGGCTGGCCTCCCAGAGACACCTGGAAACATCTCAACTCGACTCTGGGCGGGCAGCTGCTGAGTCCTGCGCCGCCGGCAGCGGTATGCCACAAGACACAGCTGACATACGACGCTGAACACTGCACGAAGCTGAGCACCGAGTGGAGCTCGTTTGAGTACCATGCGTCAAACCCTGTGTCCGTTATGTGGGAACAATTCACCAATGACACTTGCCTCCCCGACCCTCAATACCCTTGTTCCTCCACAGGCTACCCGGCTTTTGTGGTCAATAGCACTACGTCCGAGCATGTTCAGACAGCTCTCAAATTCGGTAATTTCATATCTTTCTACCTTTATCGATAGTTGAGTCATTAACCGTGGCCCAAAAGCTCGTGAGCATAATGTTAGGGTCGTTGTCAAGAGCACTGGTCATGATGACATTGGCCGCTCCACTGCACCGGGCGCGCTTTCCATCTGGACCCATCACTTGAACAAGATTGTTTATCACCCTGACGAGTTTAGGCTTGCGGGATCCGGCAGGCATATTTCAGGCAGCGCAGTCACCGTTGGTGGCGGCACCCAGATGTATGATATTTACGCTGAGTCCGCAAAGCATGGCCAGACCATTGTAGGCGGTGGTGGGAAGAGTGTTGGTGTGTCTGGATATGTGACGGGAGCTGGCCATAGTATTCTTTCGTCCAGATATGGGTTAGGAGCCGACAATGTTCTCGAAATGGAGATTGTCACCCCGAGCGGTGACATCGTTACGATCAATGAAGACCAAAATGCTGACCTCTTCTGGGCCATGCGAGGAGTATGCTCACCTTTTAACCTTACTTTCGTCATTGCGACTAACACATTTAATAGGGAGGCGGATCAACGTTTGGAGTAATCACGTCGGTAACCATTAAGACGCACCCGTCTCCCAAGATCGCCACTGTCATGTTCTTTGCCACAACTGCCAAAGACTCACCTGTGGCATTTGACGTCGTTGCATATGTGCTCTCCCAATTTCCAGATTTGATGGACAAGGGAATCACTGGCTACCACTACCTAGCAAGTGCGGCGCCAAATCCTGTGCCCGCACCCGGTGAGCCGGACGAGGTTGCCGGAGTCATGGGAGGCTTCATGATGCAGGACGTCGAGGATGGAGTTGCGCTGGAGAAACTTCTAAAGCCTCTCAGCGACACCATCAATGAGCGATGGCCCGGTGCAGTTAGGGTCCTGCAACAGACGGCCTTGTATGGTTCGTTCTTGGACTGGTTCAATGTCAACTTTGACCAGGGCGTTGCGGGTCTCGACCTTCACCGCGCCTCACGTTTAGTCAACAGGGAAGCCCTGACCCACGATCTCCATGCCTTGGCAAAAGCATACAAGTCGGCAGCTCAAGCTGGCGGGGCAGTCACGGCTTACATGGTGGCCGGCAAGGCCGTTAGAGATGCGAAGCCAAGAGGTGGCGGCAACGCCGTAAATCCAGCATGGAGGCGGGCATACATCCAGTCTTGTAAGTTTGCGTCCAGTTCCTGTCCTCAAATGATGGCTAATGGGTGATAATATCTCAGTGACCGGCGTGCCATTCCCGCCATTTAACAAAACAGCCGAGAACGAGGCACTCGAGGCATTAGGCCGTGGCTTTGAGCCACTGAAGAAACTGACACCTGGTATGGGATCATACATCAACGAGGTATGTGAGCGGCAACACGGTCGAGCTGTACACTCTAACATAGACTCTGTAGGGATGGCTGGGCGAAAAAGACTGGCAGAACGTATTTTGGGGCAGCCATTACCCGCGCCTGCTCAAAATAAAGAAAACGGTAGACCCTGAGGACACACTGTGGTGCTTCCCGTGTGTGGGGAGTGAGGGCTGGAAGCAGCGCGATGATGGCCGGCTGTGCAGGATATAGCACTGATGATATCTGCCTCGGCCTCCAATTACGTACGGAGGGGGAGAAGAATTGCTATGAAGCAATAAAGCAACACTTTCTAAGGCTACTCAAGTGCACATTCGTCCATAAGACGTCTAGTTTCGCAAGTTATCGACGTGGCTGGCTATATAAAAAGCTCCCAGATTCATCAGGTCCAATACGTCTCACTTCAAACGTTGACTCCGCAGAGACTGCGGCTGCCCACCGGCACGAAGCTACGGCCAAACGCCATGCAGCTGGAGTGTGACTCTGCACTTCGCCCCGGGCTAAATGACCATTTGCAGGCCACTTTGCCGGTTGCCTTTTTTCTCCTCAGTAGACGAGACACGGAGTGATACCTTTTGGTATTTCCACTAGTACAATGGAGGCTGTGTTCGGTAGATGTATCAAACCTCCCCAGAACGGTGGAAGGAAAAGCCCGCTCCCCCTTAAGAATGCCAGTGCCCTGTCCAGTCTGGTTCCCGATACCATGGCCAGATGAAAGACGAGAATTCAGATGCTGTCAGCTGCCCACGTCCCCATCTGGACCAACGAACGTACGGTTGGTGCAACCTGCATGCCGGCATTGGGCTCCCATGCTCCGTTAAGGAAAAGGACGGCAAGTCTGAGCCAGCCCGCCCGGGAATGCGAGAAGCCGCCGGAAGCTCGCTATCCGGGGAGCGAAGGCTTGCTGCAGGGCGGCCGATCCGAGCCGCTAGCGGGTGGTTGATGTCTCTAAAAGCCACGCGCAAAGTCCTTGATGTCATCCAGGGCGGCGGTGGTTGCTGTGATTGCCAACTCGCTGCAGGCCATTGGCTACGAAACACGGCTAAGCTCCATCTCCTGGCCAAAGTCAGCGGCTGATCTGAATAACGTTAATCGGTGTGGGGTAGCGGGACTAGCTGGGTTGGGACCACTAAAGCGTCCGTCCTTACAAGGTTGCAGTTGTTGGTTATGTTCACGACGGGGCAGACAAGAAAAATGAGACGGCATGGCATTTCCTGCGTGGCTTTCATTAAAGTGAGAGAGTAGATAGACAAGTAGAATCTAGCACGAGGATCATGGCATGACAATTGCGACGAAAACCAGATGAACCAAATCTTGGGAACTGGGCTGCGTGTCCAAGACATTGTGTTGGTCCAAGCTTGCCCATCCGAAGGTCTACGACTACGGAGTACTTGAGCCCGATTAGTGCATCATTCCATCTAGCCACAGAGCTAAAGTTGCAGGGGCCAGTGGTTTGCTTCGGAATCAATGTTCGCTGAGGGGTTAGCGCTAGAAACGACCTATGCCACCCTCGCCACCCAGGATCACCCGCATGTCACTCAGTACGCTGTTGACACTGCGCCGTGGGCAGCAGCTCCATCTCCTCCATAGGCCTTTTGGCACCAGAACTGGATGGAGGAGAGTGGGACATTCCTCCAAATGTTGAGGTCATGGGCTCATAGGCTCCGAATCCGGGCTCGTCTGCCGCAGAGCAACTTGACTGTGTTCGACCACCGCCGGCAAATCAAACCAATCCATCAATTGGTCATTTCCCGATCTTTCAGTAAGTACTTTGATCAACTGAGCAAGTATAAGCTAGTCCATATTCGCTGCGTTGTTGGCGTTGAATGCCGTCCCTGCAGCGACTGCGCTGCCACTTCATGTACCGCTGAGAGTGTTCCACTTTTCACGTAGGGCCACTCTGTACGTACAGAGTACGGACTACTCCGTACACTCTTTGTAGATCTCGGATGTGGCTGTATCCGGAATCTCAACGATCCGGACGCTCGTTGCGATCCAACGCAGGGGCTGATGGCAGGGGCTGGGCCACGTGAAGAATGAAGCCTTTCAAAAGTTGCTCCCGCCCAAGTGGGCTTCCAGCCACTGTCGTTTCTTATTGATATGTCCCGTTGATCAACCATATTTTGGAAAAGGTTTCCAGCTCCAAAACTCGATTCTGATCCAAACCCTCACGAACGATTCGAAGCTTCCCTACATGTAGCTGAGGCGTACCAAGATGCGTTTCTCAACCACCCTCGCCGTCGCCGCGGCCGCCGTCGCCATCGCCCAGCGTCCCAGCAACGTTTCCATCTGCGACTACTACACCACAGCGCTGCTGAACGAAAACACGGCGACGAATCAGGCTACCCTCCTCACCCTGCTTGTCAACACCGTTGTCATCGGCAACTGTAAGCTTGACTGTCCTCCCGTGTTCGATATCACTGACTTATACGGCATCCGTTAGACACGACGCCAAATAAGAACACTGTACCAGGTATCCTAGCACCCGGTGAAGCGAATGGAGTCAAGGTAAACCTTGCTCCGTACTTCACTGGTGGGCTGGTATCCACGAACGTGGGTGGCAAGGCCGAAGCGGTCAACTTCTTAGATGGTGGCGGTGCCGAACCTCTCAAGAAGAACATGCCCGCAAACGACAACACGTCCAGGCAATAGTGAGTACTTTCATACTTTTGTACGGGCTGGATTTCTGTGACGAACACGATTATCCTATCTTTGCCTCATGTTGCTGTGGGTCCACTACATATCGCTAGACTTCTCGCACTGGGTGAGATTGGAGGCAGGTAAGGCGAGAGACAATATTCAATGCTGAGCGATACGGCGATGGGAAGAGCTGTTCCTCCAGTCCTTTCTTGTTGCAGCACAAAGAGCTGAGTTGGATTCTCTTCACATATGCAGTGGGCTTCTGACGGTCCATCAGGCTGGTTTTGCAAGAACCAAGTTGGCGACGTTGAGTCACATAGTTGAGAGCCATAGCTAACCGTTAGCATCATTACAGTTTCCTTCTGACGCATCTGTACGAATTCTTCGGCGGTCTTCTCGGCTGCAGCATGCAGGGCATGCCCGGATTTGATGCTTACGGCGGGCGCACATCCATGTACCAGGTGAGATACTCACCCGGTCCCCGAAGACCATGCATCCGTGTCCATTAACGAGGACCTACAGGTGCACAAGTTCATGGACCTCGACAACGCGCAGGTGACGTACTTCATCACCCAGGTTGGCCTTGCTGCGGCGTCGTTCGGCGTCGCCAAGGAGGACATCACCGCCGTGGCGGACGCTCTCAACTCCATCTTCAACGTCAAGTGCGGCCCCGCCATGTCCGTTATCAAGGGCACTCCGGCCGAGCTCCAGAGCATCTGCATTGCCGACGACTGCATGCTGGCCAAGAATGCCACCTGTGACAAGTACGAGATGGCGTCGATGCCGTCCAACGCAAGCTCCATGGCTTCCATGTCTGGGACCATGATGCCCACCGGCACCATGTCTGGCTCGATGACGATGACTGGATCCATGACTATGACTTCTGGAACTTCGAAGGTGTCTGGAAGCACCACTCCCGTTCCGAGCGGTGCTGCCAACGTCAATGGCCTCGGCTTCGCGGGTATTGTTGCTGGCGTGCTTGCTTTTGCGTTGTAAACGACGTGGGCTGCACGGCTGAGTTCCGTTGATGTGAGTGGTGATCTAATAGGGGCTTCATTTGATACATTGCCGAATTAAGGCAGCAAGTCCCAGAAATTATGGATAAATTGAGCACACATCGAGTAGCGATGTACTTAGTTATGAGGACTGTACAAAATGTAACGCCTGTGCCAACATCTGGCTTACCAGCATGGCGGAATGCTACCTGACAATTTCCCTTGGATACGCCTGAGCCCTTGAAGTCCACAATATGGCGTTGAGTGTGCTCAACGCCTGCGCCGTACACCGATCCCGCAAAATGCCATAATATTCAGCGCGACACTCGCCACCTGCTCTTGACGCGTATGCTGCGAAACCTCGCCTTCTTCTTCGCCGCCGTCGGGGCCTCTACAGGCACAGGAACCGGCGCGCACTCCTCGCTGCTGCTGCCCGTGCTGCTCGTGCTTGCGTCCGTGTCGCTGCTCCTGCCGAGCAGGATGGTCAGCGCGCGGCTGGTCCCCTGGCTGGCCTGGGTCTGCATCAGCTCGCCGAGGTCGCGGCCGACGCGGCGGGCGTAGGCGAAGGTGTAGAACTCGTTGCCGTCGCACAGCTCGTTGGTGGTGACGGGCAGCGGGATGATGGACAGGACAGGGATGCCGGCGAGGGTGTAGCCCGAAAGAGGCGTGCGGACCCTGCTCCGGCTGTCGGGGCCCACTTCCTCGGCCGAGATGGGGATGGCCTCCGGCGACGCGACGTTGCAGGAGGATGCTGCAGGCGGCGCCGGCCGCCTGGTGTAGTGCGGCAGCGCTTCGCGGTCGGGGACCCTGCCGCCGAAGACGTCGTCGAGCTGGCGCATGCGCGCGGCGAGCACCGCGTTGGACGTCAACAGCCGGGTCATTCGCCGCTCAAGCCCCACCCGGGCGTTCTGGGCATCAGCTTCGCCGGGGCTGTTGGTTGGGCCATGTCAGTCTTGGCTCTCGGAAATATAGTAGCGTGGCTTATTATAAGACGGCCTTCCCCCCTCTGCTTCGTGTTTGCGCTTCCTTCCCCAACCTCTCCTCGCCGTCGCGCCCGAACCACGTCTGGGCGCTCCCCCGAGGTGAACGAAGGACAGGGACAAGGACCAACTCACCACTTCAGAATCGTCGTCATCATGGTCATGGAGAGGTTGTGCCAGCGGATGCGCGCGCACAGGCCGCCTATGCGCTGGTCGCAGTCGCTCGTCCGCGGCGCGTCGGGCGTCGCCAGGCCCTGGCGCTGCAGGTCGAGGGCGGCGCAGATGGCCTGCAGGTCGGAGAAGGCGAGGACGGTGTCGGTCAGGGTGGCGATGAGGTCGTCGACCTCGATCCAGGTGCCGCGCTCGGGGAAGGGCAGGCGGGCCGACTCGAGGAGGGAGAAGGTCTTGTAGAGGATGTGGACGGTGGAGCGGCACTGCTTGACCTCCTGCAGGGCCTGGACGAGGACGGGCGTGCTCTGGATGGCGGGCAGGTTCAGGTCCCAGATGGTGTCGATGGTCCTGCCGCCGACGGCGAGGAGGCCGATGATGGCCGTGGTGACGGAGAGCTTCTCGCCCATGGCTGCCGCGGCGGTGGTGATGCTCACGACGGGTGCCGCCACCGCCCCAGGCTGGTCGGAGCTGCTGCTGGAGCTGCTGGTGCTGGTGCTGCTATGCTGTTGCTGTCGCGGCGATGGTCGTCGTGCCTCTGCCGCCAGACGCCGGCGTCGATCGATGTCGGTGCCGTCCCCAGCAGCTCCCCCCGCGCCGGTGCTATGTCGTATTATACCGCGGCTCCCACTCAGCTTGCCTCTCTCTCTCTCTGTGTTCTCTCGGTCCCTTCTCTCTCGGTCCGGTCGCTCGGTGTGGGCGGCGGCGTCGGCGTGCCAATAGCTCGGGGGGCGATCCCTGTTCCCTGTCACAGCCAGCGGCGCATGCCGGTACCCGAGGGAGTCTGCGCTTCGGTGTCTCGAGGGAGGATGGACGTACATGCAAAGGAATAAAAAGCCAGCATCGAAAAAGACGAACAGCGACCCGGCACTGGAGCCGAAACCCCGCATGCGCAGCTCGAGCGCAAAGGCGCACGCCGTAAAAGGAATTCAATGTCTAACAGGCCCAGCGGACGGCTAATCGGCAAAGCCAGTCGGGGCCCTGTCGTGCGGGAGGTGCCGAGCATCCGAGCATGGGGGCGCAGGAGGAGCCGCCTCGCCGCCTCAGTCAAATCACTGCTCTCACGCAGCACAACCAGACGTCAGTCAGCCCACACCAACACCCAACACCCACCAACCACCAACTACCAACCAGCACCCGTTTGGCCACGAGCAGCAGCGAACGCGCAAGGCCCCCGTACCCGGAGACGAGAGAGAGGGAGAGCACGCGACCCTAGGCGAGATGCCTGTTGCCGAAGCGCGTCGTCCTCGTCGTGCGTTGGACGGCGCCGCGCGGAGACCCAAACCGAGGGGCGGGTCGGTCGGGGCCTCAGCTCTCCCTTGTCCGTCTGTCTCGCAGCCCTCCCGGCAGCGCGAGCCGGTGGCGACGGCAAGCCATCCAGAGACAACTCCATCATTACGGAGCCATGGAGTAAGTGACCTCGCCTTCTGGCGGAGACCGGCAGCGACCCCCAGCCAACGCTCGATTCAAGCACCCGCGACGCATCACCATCGTAGCACCCGGCAGCGACGCCGCCCCCTGGCTGGCCCCCAAGTCCCGTCCCCGTCGCGGCGACGGCGGTTGAAACAGTTCTGTTCCACAGCCTCGACGGGCTCCCACGCCTACTACGTACAAGCACGGTACGAGCAGAGCAGCCGTCTGTTGGTCGCACGCGCGCGCGCCTTACGCAGGCAAACTCGGCAACTAAAATTGGCAGCGACACGCGCCAGCACCGGCCCCTTTGCTCCACCCGCTCGGACGGCAGTGGACAGAGCACCGGAAATCGGCACCGCCATGGCGTTTTTATCCTCCCCGGTACTCTTGCGCCATTAACCATCGCGCACGCCGGCCCTGTCCCGTTCGCGAAAACGGTGGCGCGCAGGTGATGCTTGCGAGCGCCCGCTGGCTGATACGGTGGCTCGCGATTGCAACTCCGAATGACTGTCCCGTGTTTCGCGGGTTTCTCCTGCTCGTACCAATCCCGGCCTCGCTGCTACTATCGATTCGGCGCTGCCTGGGCCTGGCTAATGCCGGGCTCCCACTTCCCCGTGATCACACCCTGGCTGTGCGGCTCATCGACCAAAGGTCGATCATACCGAAAACAGTTCGGTCGTGGTCAGTCAACTTATATCGTGAACGAGAGAGAAAAAAAACACGGCCTCCTTGTCGCCCGCATTACGTGTTCTGAAGCAAGCGATATGCGAACCCCCGAGCAGGCTTGCTCGGCGAGACAACAGTCGACGACGTTCGCCGTACGGATCGAAGAGCTCAACACCATGAACCTCCATCCTCCGGGCCAACGACGTACCAGTACCATGCTCACCGAAGGATGATCTACGATCTTTGCAACGACATGTGAGGTACTGTTTCCCACTGGGAAAGTCGTAGTCCACCGTCCGATCCAAATCAAAGTGATATGTTCCAGACGGTACTCTTCGTGGCTTAATATTTTTATCGCATCCCTAACATAATCAGAGTTGTGCAATTACTAATACTTTTCACGGCTTGGAATGCAACCCTCGGAAGGATCCAGGCTGTACAAAGCCCTTTAATTCCGGCCACGGGCATTACCCATGCTCTACTACAAGTATCCGAAGGTCCGCTCAAATCATAACAAGTGCATAAGGTTCGGTGCTGACTAGATGTTTCAGTTCCATGCTGTGCGTCAAGTCCCGCGCCGGGAAGGCCTTGCTCAAGCCTTGCTCAAGCCGCCGAGCCGAGAGATGCTCAGGCCAAGAGGCCTAGTGCCTCGCCCTCGCCCTACCAGAAGATACCCTCTCTGAAAAAACAATCGCTGCCCACTGAGACGAGATCAGAGCAAGGCGTAACTACCATACCCGCCTCGAGCGGAAGGTGGCCTCGGTCAAGATACCACTCCATTTGACTGCGCAGACGGGAAAGTCAAGTCAGTGCACAGTATCAACCAAGCGTGACGCCACATATAAATACGAAAGAAGAAGCCCGTGCTAAAATACATGATCGCTCCGCGTGCACGTCCTCGTGCGCGTTTTTAGAAAGCAGAAGCCTCCAGTCCCCCATCGACCCCGTCGCCAGCCAGACTCCTATCAGATCTAGAGTTGAGTTTCGTATGTAGCTCTTGTTATCCAACTCCCCCGATATCGCCGATTAATATACGCAGATGCGGGACAGACCATTAATGGGTTGGTCCTCCACTGCTATGGCGCGCCCGCTTGCGCCCGCTGTGAGAAGAGGGATGCATCTTCTCGTTGCGCTCCCGCTTGAGCTTGTCGTCGAGGACTCGCGCTGCGCGGTGTGTTAGCCAGGCGGTCTCCGGTCGCGACGGAACCTCTCGGGGTATCTTACTGAGCACCTCGTATCCGAATTGCGGGTGTTCCAGGCACAGGGCCTTGAACTCGGCCTCGGCCTCGGACCGCAGGGTGTGCGAGCGCGTCGCCCAGAAGTTCGCGATGGGGGCGCGGACCGCCTGGTCCTCGGGGCCCGTGTGGGCGTAGACGTAGCGGGCGTAGACGATCTCGCCCTTGGCCGTCGAGTTGACGCAGTGGATCTTGGAGATGGCGAGCGACTTGAGCGCGCTCACGCCGAACTTCTCGGCCAGCGTGTACAGCCGCGCGTGCTTGAGCAGCTGGCTGCCCGAGTCGTCGACGGCGGGCAGGCTGGGATCGGACTCGAGGACGCGCTGGCCGGGGATCTTCTTGGGGAAGTACTCCCCGGTGTAGAGGAACTCGAGGAAGCTGCCGATGGCGGAGACGTCCTCGTCGGGGAGGTCGACCTGGCGTGGCTGGACGGCGCAGAATGCGTTAGCGGGTGTCGCGCGAGTGCCGGCCGGGGCGCGAGGCTGCGAGGTCAGGGTCGAGGGTCAATTGGGCGCCGAGACTCACGCTGCCGTCGTCGACGAAGCTCTGGCAGCTGGCTTCGAAGAATGGGCTCTTGACCAGCAGCGCCTGATGCGCCGAGAGCAGAGTCTGCTGGTCGCCCTGCCCGATAAGCAGGTTGACGATGGGACTCGACAGGTAGCTCATGAAGCTGACGGGGCCGGGCGCAGCTTCTTGGCCAGCAAAGAGCAGTTCGCCTCCCTCTACCGTCTTCTCAGCCTCCGTGCCGGTGTCGGCCGCGTCCTCCGCCATCTCGACGTCGGCGCCATTGTTGGCAGGCGCCTCGTCCTGGATCGTGATCTCGTCCTGCGGCATCTCGAAGTGGCGCGCCGCGTCGCGTCGCACTAGCGCTATTGGAGACCGGCTCGGAGAGGATCCACGATGCTCACGCACAGCACGGTCTGGTCTCAGTGGCGAGCATCGGCGGCTTTGAAGCTGCGAGCGAGGCTGGGGCAGGAGGAAGGGTAGCTTGGGGTTGACAGCTTCGGTTACCAAGGCAGGTTAGCGTAGCGCGGGCCAGGCACGAGAAGCTTGGGGGGCGAAGTGCGGTTGCGATTGGCGGGCGGGTGCTCCATGTGCTCTTCACGTGTTTGCCGCCACCTCAAATTGACTTCAGCACCTCGTATTGTTTCAATATATGAATGCTTCGTTCCCATTTCACTGCTACATCAATGCCAGCGAAGCGGGACGTACTTTCAATATTCCCCGCATCTCGCCGCGCCTCGCAGCTCACTCCCAAGATCAAGGCTCAATTCGCAGCTCCAGGCCTGGAAGAAGCTCGACAGTGGCTGGGCTATCGCCAGTCCCCTGCAGCACCAGCTGTATCCCAAGTGTGTCGTTGCTGCTCGATAAATGCACTGCGTGCCGTCCCACGGGAGATCCAGACGGGACCTCAAAATGCCATCCTTGGCTGGAAGCTGAGATGGAGCTCGACTGGCCGTGGATCGCGTCGTACACCTCGCCCAGGGCAACGGCGTCTTGCTCGGAGACCGACAGCGCCAGCGAAGAGACGCCTCGCGCACCGCACGGGTGCTGTGTGTGCTGCCGGTCCGTCTCGTACGGGACGCGCAGCTGCCGGTCCGTCCGATCGAGGCACCAGAATGGCAGGATTCCCGGATGTGGCAGACCGTCCTGCTCGTCTTTTGCGAAGGCTACCGCCCACTTCAGCACGGTGCCGTCAGGCCTCGTTCTTCCTCCGGGAATGGGGTCGCCGTAGGTGAACCCCGTTCGGGCACTCTCGACCCTTCGCTGCACAGCGGCAAAGGCTCTCTCGTGACGCAGCGTGTAAGCCCAGTCGATGACGGCACCCTCCTTCAGCTGGCCCCAGGGATGCTTCCTTCGTCGGTCGGGCTCGACGTCGTCGAAGAATGCGATGAGCTCAATATAAACACCGTCTTCGAAGAGAATCAGTCGGTTGGATGTCAAACCATCGGCATGGGTCCCGCCGGGAGCCACGGTGAACAACCCTTCCAGTCGAGTGGGCAGGTTCGCCAGGGTGTCGTGGGACACGAGAATGACAACGTGGTCCAGGATTGGCCGGGAGCCAGATTGCTCAGACATTTTGATGAAGTCTTCGGTTCGTTGGGTTGTGTCAATTCTTCGCCGACGTCGGGTGGTTGAACCTCAGCAGTTCTGCCAAGTGCGTGAATGGCAGGGTAGATTGTGTGAGCTGCCGTCAAAGTCGCAACTGTACCACCGGCCGGCCAATCATGGCGATCTATCCGTTACCCATCGTGCCTCGAGTCCGGTTGAGATAACACCGAAAAGAGAGCATTTTGAGGAATTTATATCGTATGTCTGCAGCCCAAAACGCTGGCATGGCTGCTCAACGGCTGGCGGTACCGCCGTCCTCACTACAGGGGTAGTACAGGTAAAGGGAACTCGGTGTCAGCATGACAGATAGAGTGGCTGAAGTAGACTGACCAATCTTGAATGAGTATATGAATTGATCCCTTTCATTGGGCAATTTGCGTCCAAAGCCGACAAACCAGCTGGCTGCCTCGTCCGTCCATTCATCATTCCAGTCTCCCTATCACGCCAACGAAACTGAGTCTACACGTAGGTTCTCACCCAGTCGGGTCCTGTCCGACCAGCACAACTTGGACGCCTGCACAGGGAACTCGTCTTACTTCTCCGACAGGCTCAGCCGCTGACATTGTGAAACATACTCGTACAGACTCTCTGTGCCTTGTCAGCTCAAGTGATCACGCTGAGCCATGGCGTTCGGACAGCTTGATGTAGGGAAGGGCATGGTTAGGTACCTAAGGTGGTAGGTAAGGTAGGTAGGTACCTTGATTGCCCACTTTCGGGTAGGATCGAGTTGGTGGATGCGGCGCAATTTCCCCGAGTTCAGCAACGTGTACCCTTACCCTGGCTAGGTACCTATCGCGGCTGAGCTGATGCTCCACGGCCGTCTCTGCACTGCAACTCCAGAGAACTCCACCGTCACCATCATACCAACGGCTAGCTTGGCCCTGGACGGATGCTGACGAGCCACCGGCCATCATTGCACGACGTGCGACCGCGAGGACCGACGCCTGGGATCGTCGCTGCACCCTCTTGCCCGTCGCCCACGGCAGATCGGCCGGATCGACGCTGTGCGATCGCGCTCCTCTGCAGGACCGAGATGTCAACCCAGGCCGACGGGTGTCGTCCAATCCACGCCGTCTACGCGCTGTGCACCCTCTCACAGCCTCTGCATCGCGGACGGAGATTGCTGGAACCGCGGCGTGCGTCTCACGGCGGCTTGCCTCGCCTAGCGACAAGTCTCATGGCGCCCCGTCAGCACGCCGACCTCTCCTCCACCGCCGCCGCCTGCTTTCTCGCAGAACTTTTGGCCGCGCGCGACGGCTAACGCAGCCGCTAATGCCACCAGCGATCCTGCGGAACCCAAGGCCGGCGAGCCCGCTCTGGGCCCGAGGGATCCGCTCGAGCAATCGCCGCAACTTTCTGGCCTCGCCGCCTCGCATCCACTGCGTGGGAAAGGGGACAGGCCATATCACATGCTGCGCTTGGCTCATCCCCTGAGCCGTGCGCCGCCTCCCCTCACCCTCAATGCGGCACAGTTCTGGAGACCCCAGGTCTTAGTGCCCAAGTCCCACAGCCAGCCCGCTCGCCCCAGAGTCGCCTTGCCAAGCTTGGACAAGTGTCCCACGGGTTCCTGGATTTTGGCAGCTCTCCGCGTCCTCGGCCGCTCCAGAGCGAGTCTGCCTGCCCAAATGACTTGATGGGAGAGGCTTGCCGCCTCTCCATAACAAGGCTAGGCTTGTCCGTTCTTGAACAACTCTCACGAGCGTATAGCCGAGGCCCAGATCTTTGACAGGGGGCACGTCACTTTGGGGCATATTTCGCTGCTGATATCGAGGCTAGATCAGGCGCTTCGTTTCTACCCAGTCTCACGGAGAGGGTAGCCCATCATGCCCACCACCCGCGACAGCAACGGCTAGAGGAAGCTGCTTAATGGACCGCATTATATTACACTGACATTGGGCCAAACCGCGAATGAGCGTCTCTTTGTTTCAAACGTGCAGAGGGATGGCTTCGAATGGGCCACGGTCGGGCTTGAAAGAACAAGAACTCACAGGAAGGCTACACTTTTCCTTCACGGCTGCAACCTCCCCCGAGTATGCCACATGACGACCGAACCCCTGCCCCCCGCCTTCGCATGCGCGGGTTGAGCTATGCCTTTTCCTCAGGCGTTTGCTTGCCGAGACTTTGCCTATGGGGGCCCCTGTTTGTGACTCTTCACACCCGGAAGTCGGCGGCCGTATGTCCTCCAATGTCCCTTGACGATATCGCTCTCAGCTGAATTCCGGATGCTAATAGCAGGCATCCTGAGCTCTTAATATGCCATTCGATGTTGATCGCTCAGGAGGGTGTTCGTTGCCAACTTGTTGACTGCTATTCGGCTGATTCGCCGCTATGAAAGACTTCTTTTCCACCAGCGTCAGCAGAATAAAGGCTCGTCGGCGTGCAGGGTTGCCTGGGAGCACAGGGATTCTCAAAGCCAGCCCTTCTCAATCTGGACCATCTCCGTGCCTTCGCCCAATCGTTTTCAACGCGGCCCTTGCACCCCGGGCTACGCAGATGTGCCTCGCCCGGGCCAGCCTCAACATCGGCTTGCTCTTCCGGTGTCAGTGGTACGAGGAAGACGAGGGTTGGATGCAGGCTCATGGGTTGGTATCGGTTCCGCAACCCACGGGGTTCGAGCCTTGGCTGAAAGTCGCATCGCGGACGACTTGGATCATGTGAAAAAAGAGGACCAGATCGGTTACGGAGCCGCTACCCCAGACTTTGGAAGAGTATATGAGCTCCTGCTCTCTCGTCTACCCTGCCCCAGAGACTTTCTCAGGTCTCTTCGGATCCAGTTCCCTTACCCCCGCTGTGTTCAGCAACTATTGGATTGCTTCAAGCTTCAATCCAGACACTGCTGACACGGCTGTCACTCGTTCAACATGAAGAACTCCTTTGGTGCCTTGAGCCTTTTGGCTCTCGCCCACATTGGCGGTGTCCACGCCTGTGACTCGTCCTCTCCTTGCCAGAAGAGCGCTGATGCCGTCCCCTCCTGCGCAAAGCCGTGCATTGACTCTGCCGCCGTTTCGGTCGTTCACTGCGCGACAACCGACTATGCCTGCCAATGCAGCTCCGCCGCTGCCATCCAAGGCGCGGCGCTCCAGTGCGTCGTCGCCGGCTGCGGCTTTGCGACGGGCCTCGAGGTTTTGACCTCCGTGAGTTCGCTCTGCGCTTGCGTCACTGCGAACCCGACGACCCCTTGCACCAGCCTGCCGGCCAAAACCACCGCTGCTGTCACGACGACGACCACCAGCACGTCTTCTGCTGCTGTCACGACGACGACGTCCAACTCGCCGCCGGCGGTCACCACTCATTCCACTGGTCCCATCACCTCGGCCCCCGTGACGACTGGAAAGCCGTCTTGCCCGACCGGCTCTCCCTGCCAGAAGAGCGCCGACGCGGTGCCCAAGTGTGCCGAGTCCTGCATCTTCTCGGCGGCAAAGGGTCTCAACTGCGCGAGTACGGATTTCCAGTGCCAATGCAACAACGCGGGCGCTATCCAGAAGGCCGCGTTTAACTGCGTTGCTGGCGGCTGTGGCCTGATTACTGGCTACAAGGTCCTCGGCTCCGTCTCTGCCCTGTGCTCCTGCGTCACGGCAAGCCCTACGACTCCATGCTCCATTGCCACGAGCACCTCCGCCTCTACCACCCCATCCAGTCTCGTGACTTCGTCTTCCAGCAGCCACGACACGACGAGCGAGAAGACTTCTGCTTCGTCCACTGCTTCGTCCACTGCCAGCCACGACACGACGAGCGAGAAGACTTCTGCTTC
>BCKH01000001.1:365120-481964 GCA_001600555.1 Albophoma yamanashiensis
CGTCCACTGCCAGCCACGACACGACGAGCGAGAAGACTTCTGCTTCGTCCACTGCTTCGTCTACTGCCAGCCACGACACGACGACCGCCAAGGTTTCCACTACCACCTCGGCCACTGGCACCATCACCAGCGGCCCCGCCTGTACCCCCTCTCAGCCTTGCCAGAAGAGCGTCGATGCTGTGCCCAAGTGCGCCGAATCGTGCATCTTCTCGGCCGCCAAGGGCGTTGGCTGCGCCACCACGGACTTTGCGTGCCAGTGCAAGTCGGCTTCAGCCATCCAAGCCGCGGCGGTCGGCTGCGTTGCCGGCGGCTGTGGCGTCGCCACGGGCCTTGAGGTGCTGCAGTCTGTCTCTGCCTTGTGCTCTTGCGTCTCGGCTAGCCCTACCGCCCCTTGCTCGGGCCAGGCCACGTCGACTGGTTCCAGCGCTGCCCCCGGTACCTCGACTGGCTCCAGCGCCGCTCCCGGAACGTCAACTGGTTCCAGCGCTGCCCCTGGTACGTCGTCAACCGGCGCAGCCTCATCGACTGGTTCCAGCGTCGCCCCCGGAACGTCAGCTGGTTCCAGCGCTGCCCCTGGCACGTCGACTGGCTCCAGCGCCGTCCCCGGCACGTCGTCCACGGGCGCCGCGTCCAGCTCTACGGGCAAGCCAACCCAGACCAGCCCCACCTGCGTCCCCGGCACCAAGGCCGACTGCGGCCCGGTAGCTACCTCGGCCGTTCCGTCGTGCGCCCAGAAATGCTTCACCTCGGCTGCGCCCTCGGTCGGGTGCGCTGTCGATGACTACGCTTGCCAGTGCCAGGACAAGGCGCAGTCCTCGCTCTCCATGCTTCTTGTGCCTTGCGTGGCGACGGCGTGCCCCCCGGCCGCTATCCCCTCCGTCATCGCTGGTGCCTCCAGCGTATGCAAGTGCGCAAACGCTCCCGCCGGCAGCAACTGCGGCGGCCAGCCTACCCAGACTGGTGGAGAAAGCCCGACCGGCGGCAAGTCCACTGGCGGTAGCCCCACTGGTTCGGAGGTGTCTTGCAGCGGGCAGCCCACCGGCGGCAACGGCGGCAACCCGACCGGAGCTCAGCCCACAGGTGGAAGCGGCGGCAACCCGACCGGAGCTCAGCCTACGGGCGGAAACGGCGGTAACCCAGGCGGAGCTCAGCCTACCGGTGGAAATGGTGGCAACCAGGGAGGCCACTGCAGCCACCAAGGAAACTGCGGCAACCCCGGAGGCAACGGCGGTAGCGGCAGCGGCGGCAACCCTGGAGGCAACGGCGGTAGCGGCAGCGGCGGCAACCCGGGAGGCAATGGCGGTAGCGGCAGCGGCAGCAACCCGGGAGGTAACGGCGGCAGCGGCAGCGGCGGCAACCCTGGAGGCAACGGAGGCAACGGAGGCAACGGAGGCAACGGCGGTAGCGGCAGCGGCAGCAACCCGGGAGGTAACGGCGGCAGCGGCAGTGGTGGCAACCCTGGAGGCAACGGAGGCAACCAGGGAGGCAACGGCGGCAGCGGCAGCGGCAGCAACCCGGGAGGTAACGGCGGTAACAAGCCCACCAGCGGAAATGGAGGAGGTGCTAACCCCACGACTCCTCCCGTCGTTGTTGCCTCTGCTGGCCGTTACGAGATGAGCATCATGGCCTGTGTCTTTGGCGCTTTCTGGGCTGCAGCTGTTGCCCTGTAAGGGAGGGCCTTGGCCTTTGATTTGTACATATACTTTCCGCGTTGTGCTGTCGCCGGTAATCGGGGCATGAGGCGTGGCTTCGACTGGCTCTTGCCCCCAGGAAGCAGTAATATGCAACCAACTTTTATAAATAATTGACGAATCTGCCCTCACCTTAATGTTTGTGCTTTTCCGCTATGCACTGCTCCTCAAAGCTATCTGTGAGGGGCCTCAAGTGTAGTGGTGGGGTTTGGACGGTTTAAGACTCGGAGCCGGTCGGTGGCCATGTGGATCCCGCTCCGGAGTTCGGACCTGGCCCCACGGAAAAAGTCGCAGCGTTCAATGCTTGCATAACCTTCACAGTCACACCACTCACTCACTCGCTCGTTCACTTACAAGTCACAACACGTCTGCACCACACGACAGAGCGAACAGCGTGGGCCTCCAATCTCGCAGCCAATGGCGTCCCTACCGCCCCCGCCGGAGCAGCCCGAGAGCGCGGACACTCTCGCCACACGGACGGCCCACGTCCAAAGCCTGCTGGAGCGGCTGCTCGCCAACAGCCCCATCTACGGGCTCATGCTGCCAGCCATCCGGCTCGTCTCGGTGGCGCGCGGCACCGTCGTGACGGCGCTGACGCTGACGCCGACGCACGTCAACAGCCGCGGCGGGCTGCACGGCGCCGTGTCGGCCGTCATCATCGACTTCACGACAGGGCTGGCCATCGCGTCGTGCGACCTGCGCGAGACGACGGGAGCCAGCGTCGACATGCACATCAGCTACCTCAGCAGCGCGCGCGCGGGCGACGAGGTGCGCGTCGAGACGAGGGCCGAGCGCGTCGGCGGCAGCCTGGCCTTCGTGACGGTGCGCATCGCCAAGGTCGATGAGGCGGGCGAGACCGTCGTGACGCTGGGGCAGCACACGAAGTATGTGAGGGGGACGGCGCCGCCGACGCCGCGCGTGTCGACGCCGCTGCAGAGTCTGACGCCGAGGTGAAGACGATGACGAGAACTTGGGCGACAGGGAAGAGTTTGAAGGAGGCATAGGGCATCGAGGGCAAGAC
The DNA here is from genome assembly GCA_001600555.1 of Albophoma yamanashiensis. Lineage (NCBI taxonomy): Eukaryota > Fungi > Ascomycota > Sordariomycetes > Hypocreales > Ophiocordycipitaceae > Albophoma > Albophoma yamanashiensis. The sequence continues at coordinate 367,833 of BCKH01000001.1, forward strand.
GAAGCCACGAGGGAGCGACGAAGATACCACCGGGCGCAACGAGCAATTCAGAAGCTTGCACACACACATACATCACGTCCTTCCCGTCGAGCCGGTGATGCCTCCATCCACCACAATCCTCTGCCCTGTGATGTAGCCCGCCTCGTCCGCCGCCAGGAACAGCGCCGCATGCGCTACGTCCCACGCATCCCCCATCCTCCCCATCGGGACCTGCCCGTCCCTCATCCGGCGGAAGGCCTCGTACCCGCCGTCGACGGGGAACCGCTCCGCCAGGCCCCTGAGGTACGGCGTGTCCATGAGCCCCGGCACGACGGCGTTGACGCGCACCCCGCCAGCGGCGTACGACACGGCCGTCGCGCGCACAAACTGCAGCAGCGCGGCCTTGGCCGTGCTGTACGCGATCTGGTCCTTGCCGATGTGCCGCAGGCCCGCGATGCTGGACACGCAGACGACGGCGCCGCCGCGCGGCTGCGACGCCATGACGGGCAGCGCGTGGTGGCACGCGAGGTACGCGCTCGTGAGGTTGGCGGCCATCTGCGCGTCCCACGTGTCCTCGGCCATGCTGGCGGCGGTGCCGGGCTGCGAGCCGCCCACGTTGGTGAGCAGGATGTCGATGCGGCCGTGCTTGGCCGCGCACGCGTCGACGAGCGCCTTGACCGAGGCCGAGGACGTGGCGTCTGTCTCGACGACGTCACACTGTTGGCCGGTTTCTTCGATGGCTTGCTGCGTTCTGGTGGTGGAAGCAATGGTCCGGTTGCCGCCGAATATGGAAGCCCCTTGACGGGCGAAGAGAACGGCGCACGCGGCGCCGATGCCCCATCCGTCGGTGCCGCTCTGGCCGAGGCCAATGATGAGGGCGACTTTGCCGTCCAGCCGTAACATTGTAGTGGGGTTTGGAGCTCTTACACACCTGTCGCCTCGGTGGGATTTGGTTGTGACATATATAGCGAATCTGACTTATATGGCTGCCTCAGACCCGATGGTAGGCACGGGCTCTCTCCGAACGGCCCCACTTCGCGGGACTTTGCCGTTGGGCTCGGTCGCCGCCACGGTCTCTGGCCGTCTGTTCAGCGCCAATCAGCTGCCATATAATAGGAACCATCGAGCATGATGAGCTCACGTCAAGTACCTTATGCAACAACCCACGGCAATGTCATCATGAAACGGCAACAGAACAAGTCTTCCAAGGCCAACCAGGACTATGACCTGGAGCAGCCCATCACATCCAAGGTCGGCCTCCGCCAGGGCCTCACCTCGTACGGCGATGCCCACTTCTCGCTCTTCCTGCGCAAGGTGTTCATCAAGGCCCTCGGATACAGCGAAGATGCCCTGTCGCGGCCCATCGTCGGCATCGTCAACACCTACTCGAGCTTCAACCCCTGTCACGCCAATGTGCCGCAGCTCGTCGACGCCGTCAAGCGCGGCGTGCAGCTCGGTGGCGGCTTGGCCCTGGACTTTCCGACAATCAGCCTGCACGAGTCGTTTTCATCGCCGACGAGCATGTATCTGCGAAACCTGATGAGCATGGATACCGAGGAGATGATTCGGGCGCAGCCGTGTGATGCCGTGGTGCTGATAGGAGGTGAGTGAGGGCCGTGTCGAACGCGCGTGTTAGCCGGAGCTGACTCGCAACCTGTAGGCTGTGATAAGACTGTTCCGGCGCAACTGATGGGCGGCATCTCCGCTAACAAACCTATCTTCCATCTGGTGACGGGGCCGATGATGCCGGGCTCTCATCGTGGCGTCCGGATCGGCGCTTGCACAGACTGTCGCAACAACTGGGCCAAGTTTCGCGCTGGCACCATCGACATTGAAGACATTTCCGCAGTCAACGACGAGCTTGCACCGACCTCGGGCACCTGCGGTGTCATGGGGACGGCCAGCACAATGGCATGTATCCTCGTCGGCCTTGGGCTGATGCCCTTCCATGGTGCCTCCGCGCCAGCTGTTTCATCTGCTCGGCTGCGCATCGCTGAGGAGACCGGCCAAACCGCTGTCGCAGCATGCAAGGACCTCGAAAAACTCCGACCCCAAAGTCTTCTTACCATAGAGTCGTTCCTCAATGCCATCACCGTCCTGCAGGCCATTGGGGGCTCGACGAATGCGGCAGTGCATCTAATGGCCATTGTCGGGCGACACCCTACAGTGACGGGTTCCATATCCCTCGACACAATTGATGAGATTGGGCGAAGGACGCCGCTGCTGGTTGACCTAAAGCCAAGCGGCGAGAACTATATGACAGACTTTCATAACTCTGGTCTGTATTATTGCTTCATTGCAAGTAGCCATCGCTGACAGACCTTAGGAGGCATGCTGGCGCTACTGCATCAGCTCAAGCCCCTTTTGCACCTCGAGGCGACGACATTTACGGGCCGATCGCTCGGAGAAGAGCTCGCCCTAGCCACTCCAATCGCCGTCCCTAGACAGCTCAGTTGCATTCAGCCTTTCTCGGAGCCACTGCACCCCGCGTCATCACTCGTTGTTCTCAAAGGGAATATCGCGCCCGGAGGCGCAGTGATGAAGGCAAGCGCTTCCAAGGATAGGCGTCTGCTCAAGCACGCAGGACCAGCCGTGGTGTTTGCTGGCTCTGAAGATCTTGCAAAGCGAATTGACGACCCTGCGCTCCATGTGACTCCTGATAGCGTCCTCGTGCTGCAGAACATTGGTCCTGTCGGTAATCCCGGTATGCCCGAAGCTGGGCTAATTCCTATTCCGCGGAAGCTCGCTGAACAAGGCGTGTTGGACATGCTGAGGCTATCTGACGGCAGAATGAGCGGCACTGCGGGTGGTACCATCGTTCTCCACATCTCGCCCGAGGCAGCGGATCCGAGTTCTGTCCTTGGCACTGTTAGAGATGGCGATGTGATATCCTGTGATGTTGAATCGCGATCGATTCGACTCGATCTCTCCAATGAGGAGATCGAACGCAGGATAGAAGAGCGACGAACTCTTTCGGCGCCATCGCCATGGGAAGCACGCGGGAGGATTAGAGGGTATCGTGGCTTGTATATGAGATCAGTCAACCAGGCACAGCACGGCGCCGATTTTGACTTTCTTACCGCTCATGGACCTAAGGTAGCTAATAGATGACGAATCAAGTCGTGGGAAACCACTAGTTTTGTACATTGGAGTCACTCATTCCTCATGGGCGCATTTCGGAATTCGTCGTTCCAAACTCGTCGAACAGATTTTGGACAATGCTGTCCATATTGTAGTCACTGCTGCCAAAGAGTGAACCGCTCGCCAAGAAGTCGTCGAAAAAGTCCAGCGGGACTTCGAACGCGTTATAATCAATGGCTTGACCGTTTGCAGGTGCCAATGACCTGTCATTTTGATCGAGAGAGCTGTTGGCCGGGCGGCTCGGGTCCGTCAATGGAGCCGAGGTCTGGTCAATTGTGCTTCGGCCCGGACGAGGACGAACTCCGGGGCTGGCAAACATTTCCTGTATCATAGAGCGGCCCAAGTCATCTAGAATGTCGCGACAACGTTTCGCCCCCGACCAATGCTCTCCTGTCGCGCTTAAGATGCTCGAGCTGATGCTCAATTCTCCCATCAGAACGCCCGGTTCTGTCTCCCGCTCAATCTTGGGCACAGTCTTGATGCAGTAGAGCATTGTGAGGGTCGCAATGACGAGGGCGTGGAAGCTCATCCAGCTGTGCACGAGCAAGTTTCTTCGGTAGAGATTGTCGGATATTCGTATTGTCTCTCGCGCGCTGAAGTGGCATTTCTCGAGTGCTTCACCGGAAGGTTTGGGGATGCCAGGGCTGGGTCGCAAGAGCACCATGCGTAGACCGTGGTACCGCAACTGACAGGTGAGGTGCAGGTAAGACGAGGATGCGCTATATCCTGTTGGTATATCCGCTGCCCAGTTGTCGAGTTTTTGCAGCATGCTTCTCTGCCATTCGTGAATGTCGATGACCGCCGGGTAGGCGTAGCTGGGTGACTCTCGAACAATGCTGTTGGCAACGTATTTGATTTCCGAATTGAACTTTGCCAAGTGGAACAAGTGGATGGAATACGACATTGACGTGTGACCATCATTTACAGCAGATTGCGCGTTTACGCCCGAAAGCACCGAGTCGTCGAGCCCCTGGGGCATCTTTCCATGAGGTCAGCCGACGTGCCCAACCTGAAGTTCGAAGGACTTACTCGGAGTTCGCACGCCTCATCTCGCAAGCCAATGGGCCGACCCATCATGGTCGCAATCGTTCTGTCCAGGGAAAACACCACCCAAAACATCCTGGTCCTCATTTCCTGTTCCAACAGAGATATCTCGGCGCGTGTTGTGACGTCTCTCTGCAGCCCCAAGTCCAGGAGGGCAGCAATGCACTGGTAGTTGAGGTACCAAATATTTAGCCTGACACATGGGCTATGGATGGTGAATATGGTGAGGAGAATGAGACATTGCAACCCGCTAAGCGAGTTTTCGATGTTGAGTCGATGGAAGTATTTCATGGCAGAAAGGCAGTAGGATTCTCCAGGCAGACGAGTTCGCTGTCTGCCAGACAGAACCTTGGAGCCAATAGCGAGGACCATGTAAACCTGGAAAGCAGACACAGGGTCCGGATCCTCAGCGTCATACATCTTGTCCAGCAGTAGAAGGAATGTTGGCTGATGTAACGCAGGGTATTGTGGGTGGATGGATTCAAAATAAGCACCGCACAGCTGCTTTGCGAGCTCTCTTCCGGGCAGCGGCAGTGGTCCTTGCACGGCTTCAACCAACTCGTCTGGCAGACTCGCCTCACGAATTGGTACGGCTGCGGATGCGTCATGTTTTGAAGGAATCGTGAGCATAACACGAGCAAGAAAATAGGCGCTTGATGGTCCAATGTATCGCGGGTCCAAGCTAGTTCCAAGCGATACCAGTCCGACCTCGTGCGACAAGGCGTTCGTTCCTGCAGCGGGCTGGTTCACCGGGGACCGCGGCCCATGCGCACGAGATTCAACGACGGATGCGTCATTGCAAATGGAAGTCCCGCAATCGAATACAGCAGCTGGCGTCGATTGCGTGTTGTCAAATGACTCGTTGGGCACATTTGACGGACTGGCATCAGCCTGATCCCCGTCGTCCCACGTTGGCCCGTCCCACGTTGGCCCCTGGGTGAGGTCGACATCGGTACAACGGGTGCGCACAATGTCTTCCAGCCACCGTATCCTTTCATTTCGATTTGTAATGTATCTTGAACGAATTCAGAACCTAAGAACCATCTGTGAGGGGAGTGAATGTTGACGGGAAGACGTACGCCCTGGGCAGGCCTCGAAGCAGTGCGCTCTCGCCGTCAACACAAGATACGCCCGCACTTTCGCAGTTTTTGCAGGTAGGCAATTCCCTACCACACTAAGTAATGCGGTTAACATTCAAAGTGACCGACCCGGTGCGCAGACTTCTGTAGACTTACACGAATCTTCCGCCGTTGGCAACGCAGACAGGCCAGGCGTAGGCACGGTTGCTGCCGCCGGTTCCGCGGCCGGCTCCTCCTATTGGGCGTCTCCGTGGGCATTTGGCTTGCCCTCTCGAGCCCTGGCAGCTGGAATTGAATTGTTGCCGATGATTTGCGCGGGTGACGTCCGATGGAGATGCTGGGTGGATGATTGTCGCTTCTGAGCTTGATGCGACGGGGAAAGTCCGCTTAGGTGGGTGCGAGACTGCGAGTTCGGACAATCCCCGCAGTGTCTAGCGGAAAACGTCCGCAAGGCGACATCCGCTCGGATAACGCCTACTTAAAGGTAGTCGTAGTCGCGGCCCAGTGCTCCGAATTCACGACATCCTGGCACGGCCCAATGATTCAAATTAAGCCCCCGAACCTGTTGTAGTCGAAGCGTTCAGCCCTGGTACACCAATTCGAAGCTCAGTCTCCGCCTGCAGCTGACTGAAGCCAGTTCCATGGCCTCAACTGAAAAGCCCGTGGCGGAGCCTCGCACGTACGTGGCCGCCTCCGAGGCTCGGCGGCTGGTACAAGATATCCTGCGAGGAAATGGAGTCTCAGATGATAATGCAGCCGTCGTGGCTCGCTGCCTCGTGGCCGCCGACCTTCGCGGCGTCGACACCCACGGCATGAACCGCATCCCCTCGTACATGGAGCGCATCCGCCAGGGCGTCCTCGACGCAACCGCCCGGCCATCCCTGACCCACGTCACACCCGTCGTGGCACAGGTCGACGCTCACAACGGCTTCGGCTTCGTAGCCGCGCATGCCGGCATGGCCGCGGCGATCGAGGCGGCCCGCGTCTACGGCATCGGCCTGGCCAGCGTCAAGCACTCGAACCACTTCGGCATGAGCGCCTGGGTCGTCCAGCAAGCCCTCGACGCGGACATGATGAGCCTCGTCTTCACGAATTCCAGCCCCGCGCTGCCTGCTTGGGGCGGCAAGAGCAAGCTCATGGGCGTGTCGCCAATTGCGTGCGGAGCGCCGGGGAAAGGGCAGATGCCGAGCTTCATCCTCGACATGGCTCCCTCAGTCGCGGCGCGGGGGAAGATTTACAAGGCCAAGAGGCGCGGCGAGAAGATCCCCTCGGATTGGGCCCTCGACGCCGAAGGTCGACCGACAGACGACCCCGAGGCAGCACTCGGAGGCGTCATGCTCCCCATGGGCGGCCCCAAGGGGTCGGCGCTGGCCATTATGATGGACGTATTCTCCGGGGTGCTCTCCGGCTCAGCTTTTGCCGGGCATGTTACGGGGCCATACGACCCGTCCAAGCCCGCTGATGTTGGACACTTCCTTGTGGCCATTAAGCCAGATTTGTTCATGAGTCTAGATGACTTTCGTGAGAGGATGCAGTATCTCTACGAGCGAGTCGTCACGTCGGAAAAGGCGGCTGGTGTTGATCGCATCTACTTTCCAGGTGAGATTGAGCAACTGACTCAGCAAGAGAGAGAGAAGACTGGTATACCGCTGGTGCAGGCAGAGATTGATGCTCTGAATGCAGAGGCTGCAAGAGTCTCAGCAAGCCCTCTGGCACCCTTGACTTGAGCCCGGGGGCAGCGTAAGGTTTGGCGGTAGATATGTACAATATTTCAGGTGGTTTGCAGGTAGGAGCTCTCAGACTTTGCTACAGTGAATGAGATTGCATCATAACGAGAGCACTGGGAAATTTAGATAGCAATAAGTCAATTAAATCTAAATGTGAAGCATTTGGGAATTTAAGAATCGAGCAAAAGTGTCGTGCGTCGACCGCCGCCCACTCGAATTCAGGCGACTCCAGCTTCGGCACTAGAATCAGCGGCTTGGTCGTGCCACGCGCACCGTAATTTTCTCGCATCTCTGCGAAGTCAATCACAAAATAATGTAATGCAAATTATAAAATTATCAGCTCTCCTAAGAGTAGCACGTCGTGAAATCCGACACGTTGGATCGTGAGCGCGGGAAACCGGCTCCAAGTTGTGGATCACGGAGATTCTCCGCCTCGCCCATCGCTAAAACTCCGTAGTAAAGAAATGGCTCTCAAATACCTGATCAAATGACTGCGCCCATGTTTTTCACATCCATTCTCTGTCACTTTGAGCCGGGTCAACCATGACAGTCATTCACATTGGTCAGTCCCATACTCTGTCGCTGTGAGGAGCATGACAGGCTTTGCAGATAACTGACCCTCGGTTCAACCAGTTCTCTTCAAGTTTCGCCCGGATGTCTCCCAGAAACACAAGGAGGAGTTTGTGCAAGAGCTGAGGGGTCTTAAGAACCTCCCAAGCGTCTTGAATCAGCGGCTCGTGGTCGGTGGCCCGTCCATCACCGATCCCATCGAGCGCAGCAAGGGTTACCACTTTGCTTTGCTGAGCTTCCACCGCGACAGGGCGGCGCTCGAGGAATACCAAGCCAGCAGTGAACATCACAGGTGGTCATCCCGAGTCGCCTTTCGCGTATGAAATCACTGCTGACTGGCCGTCGCATAGGGTTACAAGCACATATCTTTGGCCCTATAAAGAGGACGTAACCCGGTTCGACTTTGAGGTGGATGCGGAAGATGAGCCGTTGTGCGAGCGACTTGCAACCTCCGCATTGAGAAGCGGCATGCTGACGGGCTGAGCCATACGGCAGGACGGTTCCACGGCAGACAGTCAGGTTAGTCAGGTGGCGCATGGGTGCACATCTCGTTACATACATGAAAGCTGAATACTTCATTGAACCGACTCGGCAACATGACTTGCAGTTATCTCAGATGTGGGCGATAGATACCCAAGAGAATAAATATTTAGTCATCGGCCTTACGAAGCCGTCCATAGCGCGCGAGCTGCACGACAACAATGACTGGCGAAATCATCGATGGGTAGCGAGCTGGAATGCTTCGTATGAACATTTGTCGTGTCAAATGTTCTGTCAGAAGACAATCTAATTGTAGACTGCTCTATCTTGTGCGAGAGCCGCTCACTCGACGCTCATCATCGTGGGCTGGTCGGCGGCCATTTCGAGCGGCCATCGGTACTAATACGGCATGCTCCGCAGATTGGCTAGAGCTACAATCGCCCACTCCTCCGCGATAAGGGCATTACTGTTACTCTGTAGCTCATCAGCGTTATCTTCACTGAATGGTGGGGGTGAGGGCGGGGAAGGCGTTGATCTGTCGCCATATTTTTTAACGTTAGCTTCAGCCGCAACTAGCGAGGAGGCGCGCGAGGCGGTCAATACACCAACGGTCATGTACATAGAGGCGGGAAGCAAGTGAACACTTCCCCCTTGCCTAGTTTCCTTCCTTTTCACGTTGCATCAACGGCTCAGTTCTCAATCTTGAACGGCCCGCGAGGTTGCTGGGCTGGGCTGGGCTGGAAGCACGTCCTCATCGGCCTGGCTCACTTACATCCCGCCAAACCGACGACACCATGAGGCGTCTCAGGCTCCCGCCCAAGCCCAAATTCCTCAGTGGCATACCCTCAAATAGCATCGCCATCATCGCCCTGCTCGTCGCCGTCAACGCTCTCGTATGGGTCTCCATCGCCGTCGTCCTGCACTTCCACCCGGCCCTCATCTCGCCCGCCGCCCTCTCCTACTCCCTCGGCCTGCGCCACGCCCTCGACGCCGATCACATCTCTGCCATTGACCTCATGACCCGGCGGCTCATCGCCTCGGGGCAGCGGCCCGCAACCGTGGGGACCTTCTTCTCGCTCGGGCACAGCACCATTGTCATCGTGACGTGCATCGTCGTCGCAGCCACGAGCGGCGCGCTGAGGGAACGCTTCGACGGGTTTACGCACGTGGGGAACATCATCGGCACGGCCGTTAGCGCAGCAGTTCTCATCGTCTTGTGCATAGGCAATGGGTGGGTGCTGTACAATCTGGTGCAGCGGTTGCAGGTTGTATTGGCGGAGCGGCGCGGCGTGGGCGAGGACTGCGAGGCTGCGCATGTCCCGGACTCCGGCCTGGGACAGTTCCATCTTGAGGGCGCTGGTTTCATGGCGAGAACCTTCAAGTTCCTCTTCAAAGCCATCGACCGGCCATGGAAAATGTATCCCTTGGGGGTCGTCTTCGGTCTTGGTTTCGACACCAGCTCCGAAATTGCCATTCTCGGCATTGCGAGCCTGCAGGCCCTCAAAGGCACAAGCATCTGGCTCATCCTCATATTCCCGATTCTTTTTACTGGCATGCAGACCCCTCGCTCTTCTTCTTGTCAAACGCCACGCTGACTGGGAGGCAGCCGGAATGTGTCTCCTCGACACCACCGACGGCGCGTTGATGATGGCCCTCTACACATCCAAAGCTTTCTCCCGAGATACCGTCGCCATCCTGTACTACTCCATTGTACTGACCGGCATCACCGTCTTTGTCTCCGCATTCATTGGCATCGTCCAGATCTTGTCGCTCGTGCAAAATGTAGCGAACCCTGACGGCAGTTTCTGGGACGGCGTGTCCGCCATTGGAGATCACTTTGACATCATTGGCGGCAGCATCTGCGGTGTGTTTGTGGTCGTCGGTCTTGGATCGATTGCTGTGTACAGACCTTGGCGGAGACGCATGGAGCGTAAGCGACAGGGGCTTTCTTCTGCAGAGCAGAGTACACCAGAGCACGAAGGCCTTGCGTCGCCTTCATCTCGAAATCAATCTTCTCGGTGCTTGGACACCTCATAAAATCAACATTTCAATTCGCTAAAATCGCTTAGCTGGCTGTGCCTATTGGGATTACGCTACCACATGTTGCATGATCTCGAACATGCCCATATATGCCCGCTTTGCTTGTGATTCACTCTCCAGAAACAGCTTTACGTCACTCCTCACGCTGCGGAAACATCTTGCACCACGTCAGCCTTTTGCAGGTTCGGCACCTTGCTTGTCGAATCGGGATTCTGCCCCCGGTCCAAACCGGCTGCTCGAGTCTCAGGAGTTCTTGTGCATATTCTCCCTGCGGCCCATGGAGGACGTCTTCGCAACGCCGACACAACCAGATACCGGGATCTTCCACCCGCTGTCGCTTCCACGGTCGCGTCCACCGGAAAGCCTCACCAGGACATTCAGGATGATCGAGATTGACCGCTCGAATAGTAGGAGGAGAGCGAGCGGTATCGCTGTCTGAGGAATCGGAATCGTTCTCCAGCCCCCGCTTGGATGATGGCGACGATAGCAATGAGCTCGATGCCGATCCAGGCGAAGGTGATCCTGGCGGTGTGGATGCTGATCCTGGCGGCAGCAATGGAGAGGACAAGGAGGCTAGCGATTCTGAGGCTAATGATGGAGATGAAAGCGAACGGGGTACTGACGATAACGAGCCTGGCGACGGGGAAACTTGCGATAGAGGTGCCGGTGATGGTGGTGCCGCCGGCGGCGGCGGCGGTGCCGGTGGTGGTTCTGGTGGTGGTGCTGGTGGTGGTGCTGGCGGCGGCGGTGCTGGCATCGTCTCAGGGGAAAATTCGTGGTTCATGACTTGATCAATGGTCGGTCTTCCGCCGAGCCGATTAAGCTCACACTGTCGCAGATAGACGAGCAAAGGAGGATCGATGCGAGCAATGCGTCTAAGACCAGGGAAACAATACCCAAGGGATATCTGTTCGCGGAGATCAAGGAATGGCTCTGGTTTCTGGGTTCCGTAGGGTGACGATTGGAAATAGACATCAGACACTGCTGAATAATCTCCCACAGAGGCTACTTCTTTGTCCGAATAGGCTATCGATTCGCCTTGAACAGCTTCTGACTCGTCTCGAGAGGTTGCCAGATCGTCTCGGGCGGCCATGCCCGCGCTCGTTGGCCGCGGGCGTGCCAGCGAGCCATCTGCCACAGTGTGAGGGTTTTCTTAATGGCAAGTTCCGAGATCTCTCACCTTGAATGGTTGTAGCATCGCTTTCATCCGCAGAGTCTTCGAATTCACCGGCTGCAGGTGAACTGTCCACCTCCTAGGATTGCTCAGGGCCCATGATTTCGTGGAAGAGTCGTGAAGGCTGTGCGGCTAGGGATATGCACCCCGGGAGGAGGCAAGCAGTAGGGATTTGGGCTCCTTCGTAAAGATTGATGAAACAATACTCAACAAGATATGAAATGGACAGATGGCGCTCGACCTGGCTCCCATCTTGGGGCGTGCTGGAACCGTGAGACGACTTTGAGAGCCTTGCGGCAAAGCACGACCCTTGAAACAGATCCATTGCAGAGCGGGAAGGAAGCCGGAGGTGGACGTTGCCGATCGGCGACCAGGATCTGCGGCAAGTGGTTTCCCTCTCGTCGCTACACCCCTTATCCCTTCACCGACCTTTCCCGCCCTCACACCAGGGCCGCTGCATTGCGATTTCTTTTCGGCCTTCGATCTAGCCACTTGTGCGTGTGCCTCGGTCAATCTGTGCAAGCGGAAGCCTCTCGAGGTATCGGAGTCTTGCGAGACATGCGCGACGAATTCGTCTCACGCCGCCGCGTTGTACGGAGTATACCTGGCCACAGTCGGGATGTGGGCGGCACGTCCCACGTCCAGAACACGGTGGATCGGCAGTAACCGTCACATCCTGGTAGTTGGATCCGTTCTCTCGGCACGAGCGTTATGCAAGGGCTGCGTGGGTGGGAATAGATGCCTCTGCTGGGGCTTTTGCCTCGAGCCTGCGGAGCACGGCTCGACGCAATCCCTACCTACCGTACCCTACGAGCCTTGTCTGTCACGGAGGCTGTACCGGGTGTTCCAGAACTTGCTTGACAAAGTATTTTTCCCCACTGCAATCCGCACGGAGAACTTGATCATTCAGCTTATGGAGTACGAGCGATAAGGTTCCTGGCGACTGCGTTTCGAAACGGCAGAGAGCTGGCGACAGTGCCTTGATTAAGAATGTGGCTCAAGAGGACGGGTACACATCGTCTGCATGCAGGCACCAACCGACGGCATCTTCAACACGCATGCCTGGCCAATGAAAATGTAACGAATCCCACGGCACGGAGTACCGCCACGGCTGGGATCGCACTGCAGATCAGGGTCCATCCACCTCAATCTGGCGACCTGCGCATGCCGAGGTGCCTGCATGCTGCGCTTTTGACCACATTTGCCTCCCGATTGGGTGCATCATTAAATCCAAGCATGGCCCAGCCGACAGGGCATGCAGGCTTTCCAGGGGTCGCAGGCAAGGGGGATTTCGGCATGCAGCAACGCCTCGGGAGTCGGGAAGGGGAGGGAAGAGAGGGAGGAGGTGTAACGGACGACCGTGACTCGTGCGTTGGGTGGCGCGAAAGCTTACTGCCCCCCACATCAGTCAACCGCCTCGCCACTGTAGGCTCTGGGAGACATCACGGGCCACTGGGACATCGTTCTCAGAAAAGTTTTTGTCCGTTCGTCCAAGTACTCGTACGGAATGACCGACTGTCCAGGCCAGGGTGATCCAAAACAGCAGCTCAACCTCTCGTCTACAACAGGATGATCTCGGTTCTGCCGACCGTCGTCGCCATCCCATGTCAAGGCACCCAACACATGAGCAGACATCCACGGATTCGGGGACGACTCGTCATTTTCTTCGGCAAATAGAGCGCCTCTCCGACAGCTCCGTTGAACACGCTGCTGTGGAACAGTCAATCAGCCGGGCTTCGGGTCCCCCGCAGTGCCATATCCCTGGTTCGCAGCACTAAGGGGCGGCAAGGCGGGTGAACGGATCCCAATGGACCCCTAAACTCCACCCCCAGGACCCACCATCGAAGAGGGTCACGACTCGGACGGGGCCGGCATCGCCCCTTGTGCAGGTAAGTGCCACAGCCCTTCGAGAGGGACAAAAACGGTGTCGATGTGCGAGAGCCCGTCAGGACCAGCAAGGCTTTCAGGGGCTCGGACGCAGCGATCACTGCGTTTTTGCTGCAGTTTGCTTTGACCGCGTCGCTCCGCACAGCGTCCCGTCAAGGCCTGCGCAGCTCTGAATCCTGGACCCTTGCCTGTGCGGGTGCCTACTACCATGGCACCACGAGCGCTTCACCCGTTTCTATGGCGGAAACCGGCCAAGGCTCAGTTGCACTGAGCACGTACCTGCGAACGCGCAAAGGCTTATCCGCCAGTCACCGCATCCCGTCCCGGCAATGGTGTTCAACGGTGCGTACGAGCAACAGGACTGTGGCTCGGAAAGCCTCGTTCCTGATGAACGACCTGTCAATGGGGTCGCGGCTATCGCCAAGGGACCCACTCGCCCGGCCCATGCTAAACGTCTCAACGCCAGGCCCACACCATCGTCTGACGTCCGCGGCCGCTGCCAGTGGTGGATCGCCCATGTACTTGTGCAGCCTTACGTACCGTGGCTGGGCCAATGACGTGTCTCGGATGCCCCGTGAGAGGCCTGCTCCCGTGGTCATTGAGATATTGATCCTGCGACCACATGCTACGTTGTGCTGAGCGTTTCCAGTGCGAGAGTGGCGTCTGGGCAAAGACATGGCGCAATATACCGTGCGAAGTGCGTGGCAGCTTGCCAACTTGGGCTTACGATCCGTCGGTGTTTACGGAGTAGAGATCCGTCCACCCAACTTGCTGCCTATCTGTCGGCGAGGCGCCTTGGCTTCACTTGCCGAGTCGAGTGCGGGAAGGCCAGGCAACACCACCACCTCGCAATGGTGGTGGCACTGGTGGGTCGCCACGCCGTGGCGTCGATCGCCTTGCCCGACATCGCCTTTATCTACTCGAGAGTCGCCTGCCCTCTTGTCCCCCTAAACACCTCATTCAATCGTCAAACTTGGGCATTACGTTCCTTCATCCGGGCTTGTTCATTCTCATTCTTTCTTTAACCTTCGCTGCTCACTCTTTCAAGGCAGCACCTGGCTTTTGCCACCCTGCGTCTTTCACTTCGTGCAGCCGCTGAAACGCAGTACTGATAACGCCCGCCTCAACGATTCGATTTCGCCTTTAAAATCCCTTTCGGCTTCAATATGCACGGTTACAGCTCGTCGGAAGAGTCAGACGACCCCCGACGGCCACGAGTTCAGCCTGCCGGCAATGGCAATAACCAAGATCAGAAGAAGACGCGGAGAAAGCGTGTTCCGCCTCAACAATCCATCAATCGGACTTGGAAGAAGTTCTCGAATCGTAAATTCCACAAAGCACTGAGCGTGCTCCCGTTCGATCCTGTCACGCCAGCAAGCTCCGATCGACCCAACGAGCTCCTGAATGAAGGCTATGAACGCGCAGCCGAGGAGTGCCGACGCAAGGTCAACAAGATTGTCCAAGAATGCAAGAGGGTCAATATGAGATACCGCGATCCTGGTTGGGATCTGGTGAGCAAAACACCCCGCGCCGTCAATTACGAAGCCCTCTGTCGCTGACCTTTACCGTTTAGGACTGGGACCTCAAGTACCACAAGGGCAATTGCCTCAACTCTCTCGGTTCGTCAAAATTCGAGATCAACCAGACGACCTTGATGAGCTCGAAGGCGTGCGTGCCCAAGGCCGTAAAGCGAATTCACGAAATCTTCGAAAAGCCCACGTTCATGCAAAATATCGATGGCGGTGATGTCAAGCAGGGCAGCCTTGGTGATTGCTGGATCATGGCCGGCTTGACGGCTCTGGCAAATGTCGAGGATGGCATCAAGCGCACCTGCGTTGCTTACAATACGAGTATTCCTCCCCACCGTGCCCCGTCATCATGAGACTGTGCCCTAACAACTTTTGCAGAGATCGGAATTTACGGCTTTGTGTTCTACAGAGACGGAGAATGGATCTACTCCATCATTGACGACAAGTTGTACCTCAAGTCCCCTTGCTGGGACTGTCCGAGCTTGCAGCGGGACTTGCTGCAGCAGATCGATCGAGAAGATGTGGAGAATGTCTACCGACACACCTACCAGACGGGTTCAAAGGCACTCTTCTTTGCCCAGTGCAAGGATCAAAATGAAACGTGGGTCCCTCTTCTCGAAAAGGCGTACGCAAAGGCGCACGGCGACTACGGCGCCCTTTCGGGCGGTTGGACCGGCGAGGGCCTCGAAGATCTCTCTGGCGGTGTCACGACAGAGTTGCTCTCGTCCGATATTTTGGACACGGATGAGTTTTGGGACAAGGAGATGTCCCGGGTGAACCAAGAGTTCTTGTTCGGCTGCTCTACCGGCTTGCTTGAGCAGGGCTACGGCCAGCGCGACGGCATCTGCGAGGCTCACGCCTATGTCGTTCTGGAGGCACGCACTCTCAAAACCGGCGAGCGCCTTGTGAAGCTTCGCAACCCATGGGGCAAGGTTCGCAAAGGCTTGTGGGAGGGCGCTTGGAGCGACGGCTCCAAGGAATGGACCACCGAGGTGCAGGAAGAGCTCGGTCACAAGTTCGGCAACGACTCCGTCTTCTGGATCTCTTACGAAGACCTGATCCGCAAGTACACTCACTTTGATCGGACGCGCTTGTTCCGGGAGGCCGACTGGCGATGCTCCCAGAGCTGGATCGGGGTAGACGTGCCCTGGAAGCCTGAGTACCATCAGAAGTTCAAAATCAAGCTTTCAAAGGACTCGCCGCTGGTTCTGGTTCTATCGCAGCTCGATGGCCGATACTTCAAGGGCCTCCATGGCCAGTACTCGTTCAATATTCACTTCCGGCTTCACTACCAGGACAAGCCCGGCGCGGAGGACTACATTGTTCGCTCCCACGGCAACTACTTCATGAAGCGCTCCGTCTCCGTGGAGCTCCCGGATATGCCGGCCGGCGACTACGTTGTGTACCTCAAGGTGACTGGAGAGCGCGATCAAGATGTACCTTCAGTCGAAGAGGTCGTCAAGCGAGAGTGCAAGGATCGTGTCGAAAATGAGAAGCTGGCGCAAGTGGGCTACGCCTACGACCTCGCACACAGCAAGGCTTGGGCCCACATGGACAAGGTCGCCGACCTTCGCAAGCAACGCGATCAGCTCAAGGCTTCGACTTGTCGGCAGACGGAGCGACGTCGGCTTTGGGAGAAGCGACATACGAACCGCGAGGTAACGAAGAAGCAGAAGAAGAAGAACAGCGAGAAGAAGCTGCGTAAGAAGGAGCAGAGGGAGAAAGAACGAGAGGCAGAGGAGGCCAAGGCTGAGACGGGCGATTTCGTTGAGGTGACGCCATGCGACGGTACCAATGCATCCGATTCCAGCGCTTCGCCGGCAGACACGCCAAAAACCGAGGATGCGGTCGTGGCTCCATCGAACGGTATCAAGCAAGACGTGCCACCCGTCCGCGCGCAGACGCCGTCTCCTCAAGACCACAAGGATTCATCGAAGAAGGCACAGTCCAAATTCAAGGATGAGTCCGATGGGGACACGTCGGATTCGCCCGTCGAGGATTGGGAAGAGCTATTCAGCAGCGACGACTACACGCGGAAGCCTCGGCTACCCCCGGCGCAGCTCCCTCCTCGCGACAACTATGACAGCGAGGAGGAGAAGATGCCTGACCCGTGGAACGCGATCTGCATCGTTGGCATCCGTGTCTACTCGAAGGATGCCGATCTGCAGCTACAGACCGTGATGGAGGGTGGACAGCTGCTTGAGGGTGGCATGGGCGAAAAGGGCGAGGCCGACCTCGACAACGCTCAAGTCAATGCCGCAGGAGTGCGCACCGACGAGAAGTAAGATGGCGTCGGCCTCGTTGCCTGGGGTGCTACGAATCCGACGGGGCGTGGCTCGGAGTTCACCAGCGCTGTCGACCTCGCCGTCTCGGAGACTAATGGCAATAGACATGCAGAAGGACAGAAGTTAGCTTTTGCTTGATTTCAAATCGTTTATCATTTTACTGGCGGTTGCGTGGTAGGAGAGGTCCGGTGCAGTCGAAGCTAGACAGACCTAGATTATTGCGACAAGACTTGACATGCGGCACAATAGACTTGATCTTGACTCAGCGAGAGATGGGCATCCTCAGGCCGCATTACCAGTGACGGAATTGATGTGCCACCTCCACCCTTTGGGCGGCAAAGCGGCAGGCGGCGCGCGCATGGGTGTTTGCAACTGCCTATCCTGGCACGGCGACGTGCTTATTACTGTGTTCTATGTACGCTGCTCCCCCCTGCCCTGGGACGGAACCACCTTGGCGGGATCAGTGCTGCAGATTGCAACTCGACCTTTCTTTCACTCCGCAATCGCCTTGGATTAACTGTACGACTTGGCCTCCCCGCCCGGGGATCGACGAGCAAAGAGGCAAGAGGATGAGGCGCTTTCGCTGACTCTGACGGAGCACACGCCACGAGCGCTCACGCCTGGCTATTGGGAGGTGGGTGCTTACTTGCCTGCGGTGCGACGGCTCGGCGAGTGCTCCTTGTAGTGATGGGCCTTGGGGATCCGGTGCTGACATGGGTCGGTAGCGGAGTTTGCCAACGCCCCGCGGTGTCCGTGGTTATGCTGGCTCAATATCCGTGCTCCTAGTAGGGCCCGCTCGTCAGACGTCGTCACGAGCACCCAGCAACCCCGCGGGTTCCAGCCGTGCCCCCAATCCACATGGCAGGACTCAAAGGTACAAGTAAGCAACTTGCGGCTCTTCCCGATGCCGTTGTCACCGTCTCAGCCATACGCCTCGGCTAACGAGCAACGACGCATGGTCTCAACGCTCTTGTTTCCGGGCGCCCTAGGTGTCCATTGCTGAAGCCAGCGCCCTAGATTCTAGATGCGTACTCGTACGGGGATTCACCAGGCTTGTCGGCGATTTTGCAACTAGGTAGCTGCTCCGCGTGACTTCGGCATCGACCAGTTGCGTCGTCCTCCGCTCCAGTCCATGTGCAAGCCTATCACGCGGCGAGGCAGCCAATCGGCCGGATCCAACCCCCAAAAGGGACGAGGCCGCGCGCGCAAGACACCCGAACGCTACGTCGCACGAAGGCTGGCTCAGAGACGCGAACAATGGCCGGCCGCTCAGTCGCCGGCGGGGCAAGTAGGGCTAGCCAGGATTTCTTGAATCCTACCACCCCGATGGAGACATACGTCGAGCGACAACCGGAGGCGTTTCCGTGGTGGGCTCGTAAGAAACGACATAAACGGTCAGCCCAATTTAGTACCTGGTTGACAAGCTTATTACGGCGTGGATCTCGCTCCTTCACCTCCGCCACTGTGGACACATGCTTGACCGTGGTGTCAATGTGTCCTGTTGACTTCAACTTTTTTCGCACCTTGTACTCCTTGGAGCCCGATAACATCTTCCCGTGTCTGTCTCGACAACATGCTTGGTGGCCGAATGTGGCATTCAAGGCATGAAGAACCAACATGATCGACAGAGAACACGCGAGGAAGGTGGTTGAGCGCATCGCGGCAAAGTGTCACTCTTTGGGCCACAGCCGTACAGCCCGACCAGATGTCGCCGTGGACGACGCTTTAGACCTGTTCATCGAGCAGTTACTGCGATACGTGGACGACAGGAGATACGCAGGGGCGCAGGAAGCAGCCGACGAACCTTGCGTTAATGTTGACGCTGGTCACGAACGAATCATCTTTGAATGCAACCCTGACGGGCTCCTGGAACGAGACATCCTATCCCTTTGTAGCCTCCAAGGTGACCAGAACGGCCAGGCGGTGCTGGGTCGGAGCGTTCGTTTGGCGCAGGCCTCACGATGTGGGTTACTTGTGTCCGTGCAGTCAGACAACTTCTCGTTCTATTTCGGGCAACCGATAGCCGACCTGCCCGTCCCGATTTGGGATGACTCCTACGATGGTCCGCCTAACCAGAAGTTGAGGATTACACTTCAACTCCACGAGCAAAGTGCCTCCCCAACAACCGGAGAGGCTTGGGCCGGCCTCTTGAAGCACATTCAAGAGCTTCGGCCTGTTCACTTGTTGTTCCTGCGGCAACTGCGCCGGATGAACATTACCATTCGTAACGAGCACGGCGAGTCGGTAACAGACAACGAGTTCCACCTGCGCTGCGGCCATGCCAATTTTGCTACGACGTTTGGCTCCTTTGGTAGAGCGGCCGGAACCCTGACGGAAGAGCGTCACTACTTTTACACGAGAACACTGACACAACATGCCCTTGATGGTTCGAGCGAGGGAAATTCTAGCTGCGATAGCAGCAACGAAGGGCTGCCTGAGCCTGAGATTGTGCTCGTCTTCCCTTTCGACGCCAGTGGTATTCCCATCGTACAGCCTCAAGAGCTTCACTCCCTTTGGCCGCTAGGAAAATCTGGTTTCAAGGCACGTTTCGAGAAGCACCCAGGGAAGAATTCTGTGACTAACTAGTTGCAGTTTGCGATACAGAGTGACCACGTCAACAATGCAGCTCAGATATGTCCAAACTTACTGGACATGATTGCCACCGCGATTGTCGACAGTTTCAAGGTGCTCTCCCAGCACCCTAAACTGTGCTATACGTGGCCCAGATTTCTGCCACTTCCGGACGAAGTCAGCAACCATCCATGGACGAGCATATATGACCGAATCATGGTTCGCCTCGAGCAGGAAGCTGTGGTGCGACCGTCGCAGGGCGACCAGTTATGTCTGATCCGACATGTGCGGCTATGTATGTCAGACGACATGGACCAAGATGGGTCGCTGCTATTCGGCAATGTTGCTTCCAAGACGTACGTTTCCAGCGA
Organism: Albophoma yamanashiensis; assembly: GCA_001600555.1. NCBI lineage: Eukaryota > Fungi > Ascomycota > Sordariomycetes > Hypocreales > Ophiocordycipitaceae > Albophoma > Albophoma yamanashiensis. Next base: position 387,710 of record BCKH01000001.1, read on the forward strand.
ATATGGGGACGAAGACTTGGCCGCGCTGCGTGTCTATGGGTTACAATCAATGGATATAGAAGAGACATTGGCGCTGGTCCACGCCGACCTGGAGGGTCCGACTTCCAAAATGAGATCAAGCATGACGAGTCAGGAGTGGCACTCGCAAGTGGCGAGGATGCTGTTGCGGCGTCTGACTGAGGGAGACGAACGTCACTCGGCGCTTGCCAGACAACTGGAACTCATCCCCCTGAGAGACGGAACATGGTGTTCTGCAGCATCTGGACCAATATTTTGGCCAGATATGCAAGGATTCATCATTCCTAGTCGATTTAAAGCTAGGACAGTTGACGATGTGGCAGCGAGGAACCCTGAGCGCCGGCTGCTGTTCCAACACCTTGGTGTTCAGGAGGCTTCAATTTGCGACATCCGAACCCAGATACTGAACATGAATGAGGCGTCATGCCCTGTTACAGTAGCCGACTTCAGTCAAGAACTGTGGTTTTTATATCTGACACATGCACATCGACAAATCGACGAAGACTGGAAGCACGTCATCGTCTTGAACCATCATCTGAAACCAGTGCGGCCCAGTGAAGAAGACGTCTATATGTTTGGAATCTCAAAGTATAGCCCGGAAAACCTCTTCCAGACGACCGGCTGTGACGAAAGCTCTGGCGATGACGTCCAAGGCTTCCCGGCGTTATTCTTACACCCCGATATTACAGCGTGCGACCTTGAACAGTCAAAGCAGACTCAGTCTCACCCGACTTGGAGGACTTGGCTCATTGATTTCGTCGGCATTCGAGACCGTATTAGGCTGGTCTCTCGCACAGGCGACTCTCTCTCCGAGTCTCTCGCCTACATCGCAAAGCACAAGCATGACGTCCTTCTAGACGTCCTAGAGCACCTCTGGCAAGCGGAAGGCGACGTCGTGGTATCCAACACCGAGCTCCTAAACCAGGTCAGGCAAATCCCTGTGCCATGCCTCTCTGGCTTCCTACACCCGCTGTGGGAGACGCATCTCCCCCTGGAAGATTTGCAACGCCGATGTCTACAGTTCATGGATCCGCACGAGGCGTTCCCATTCATCGACCTAGGCGGGCAGCCCTCGGCGGAGGAGTTGGCGAACAAGTGGTCCTTTTTGTACACGCACTTGGGAGTTTCGAGGAACAACGACGTCAGCTTTCTGCTAGATATTTTGAGCTACGTGCAGCTAGCAAACTTGGGCGGCTTGAGCTTGCGGAGGTGTCGCGACGTCATCCGCCTATACTGCGAGGTAGAGAAGCGATGCTCCGATGCAATGGAACCAGATTCAATGAGAGACAGTTGCCGGTAAGACGAAGCCTTTGGAACGAACTTGGTGATTTCCAGAGAGCTAACAACGCAGGTCCTACATTCGGGATATCCAAGGCATCATCATTCCGCCAGCGTTTGACGCGCCCTCGCGCTGGATAGACCCAAAGCACTGCCTTTGTGGCGTGCCCTGGTACATGACAACCAAACTCCCGCTGGAGTTCATATACGGGCACGCCTTACAACTCCAGACGGCTGAACTTGAGACGCTTTCATCCTTCTTTCGAAAGACCGTGGGCGTTCCCTGCGTGGGAGTTCAGGACCTGGTGGTAGAACTATCCACTCTTCGAGACGGCGGGTGCGTGGATCTGGGGCGCGTCGCGAGGATCTACGAATGCCTTGATGGACTGACAACAACCCACAAGACGAGGCTAGAGCTCAGGTATCTTCTCAGCCCGCTGATGGGGATGAGCCAGAACTGACCGCCTACTCTTCTAGCCGCTTTTTCCAGAACGAGGCTTTGATTCTAGTCTCAACCAATGGACAGCCAAAGTGGCTAACTCTCTCCCAGTGCTTGTGGTCCAGTCCCGTCGAGATTCCTGGCAAAGCAACGGTGAACGTGCACTACGCGCCACTCGAGGACTTCTTCGTCAACACCCTGGGCGTGGCTACGCTCACAATGGAGATGGTGCACGCCCTTCTGCTGGAGATGGGACGCCATAATCCACCAGTCTCCGAAATTAAGAACGGCCTGTGGCTGCTCGGCTCATTTCTCGCGAGAGGACAAGCTCCGCCCAGCCCGATGCCATTACTCAGGACCAAAGTGTTTCCTGTACGGTACCCCGATGGCAACATGGCCCTCGTGTCTGCAGAAACGGACTTTGCCATTGTCGATAGAAGCGGTCTAGCGGAGCAGTTCGCGGACCACGTCCGGCTTTTGGACTTCACGCTCGAAGAGGTAGCGCTTCTGAAGCCATTGCTGGGCTGGATGGGGTTCGATCAGCGGTGCTTGTCGGCGCGTGTTACAGAGACCACGTTTCTCTCAGAGGACACCGAGCTTCCGATATCCTCGGTGAATCGCGACCTCAAGTACAAAGCGCACGCCTTGATACGGTAAGGACACCCCGACCCAAATTCTGGCTTGTAGACATCAGCCTGACAAAAGACGTTGGCAGCATCGCAGCGGCTTTCGCCAGCCCAAGGTACAAGCAAAACCCACTGCGACTGTACGACACCCTGCAGGCCACCCAAGTCGTCGAGACAGGCGGCATCTCGTCGGTCCTCAGCATCACGCAGGACGGCAGGGTCGCGGCCTCGCAGGTCGTCAAGGGCGAGGTCCACCTGGAGGAGAAGAAGGCCGGGCTGGTCGTCTACGTGCCTCGCGACCGCCGCGCGCAGGACGTGTGCTTCGCGGCGGTGCTGCCCCGACGGCTGAGCCGGTGGCTGATGCAGGACCCGGCGACGCAGTGGGGGCCCGGCGTGGACGAACGGCTGGTCACGGTGCTGGGCGCCGTGCTCAACGCGGAGATCCCGGTCGTTGATCGGGTCCTCGCGCACGAGGGCATCGGGCAGGTCAACGTGCCGACGCAGGGTCAGGGCGCACAGCTGAGAACGCTCGTTCAGGGGGCTAAAGGCGAGCAGTGGGCGATGCCGCCGACGCCGCAGTCGACTGACTCGGAGAGCCCGCGGCACGCCAAAGAAGGGCCGCGGAGCTCGGAGTGACGGGAACTCCTGTCCCTTTCGAATGTTCATGGAATCGATTTACAGCAGGTGGGCATGATACAGACTCACAAGACACCGTGACTGGTCTCCATGGTCGGTGTAGATGATTCAGGAATCACCGCGAAGATTGGCTAGATACCCTTGGCTCGGATCGCGAACCTTGTTGTACGCTGAGAGCATAATAACGTAATAAATGTCTGGTATTCGCTTCACTTTGCCGTTCCTTGCCCAATTGCTTGCTTCTGCGATGATATAGTTTCGTTGTACCCCCGTACTTGTCAGCATTCCTGAGAAAGACCGAATGATATGATCACCTGACGCGCCACGTGTGCGAAACGTGGGCATGACGTGCGTGTCCCGGTCACCTTATCGGAGCTCTCTGGTCCAAAGCTTATCGCCAGCGTCAACCCTCCTCCATCCCGCACCCCGTCGACGGTGCGCATCACCGTCCAGCTACCGCCCGTCAGACAACTCGCCCGGCCCGTCTTCATCATGTAGCGCCGTCACCAGGCCCTGCAACCTCCACACCTAAAGCTCTCGCGTTAACTTCCCCCCCTGCGGCTGTGCTGAGGACGACCACAATGGCTGCCTCGTCCACGGCCTCGTCCCGCCGCAGCCCCGGCTCGTCGTCGATCTCGCTGCGGCGCCCGGACGACGGCGCCGGCGCCCCCGCCGACCCCATAATCTCCATTGACACGCTCGTGAGCCACCTCCTCGTGTCGAAGCGCTCGCTGTCGTCGATGAACCTCGTGCTGCGCGCCAACGAGCTCGCCACCGCCGCCCGCGCCGCCCACGAGGAGGCGGCGCTGCTGGCCGCGCAGGCCAGCTTCATCCGCGGCTCCGTGGCCGACCAGATCGCCATACTGACCCGCGTCCGCCGCGGCCTCCACGCCACCTACGAATGGGGCAAGCGCGACTTCAAGACGCTCGTCCGCGCCATGGACGACGTCGACGCCCAGCTCGGCGCCACCATGAAGATGCTGCGCGAGACGGGCGTCCAGGGCGACCTGCGGCCCGCTGGCGACGGGGAGCCGCGCAACCTGCTCGACTTCGTCGACGAGAACAGCGTCCACGGCATGCGTGATGCCATGAAGAAGAGCATCCAGGAGCTTCAGGTACGCCTTGCCCTGCCGAGCGAGTCAAGCCGCATTCTCCGAGGCACAAGCTAACAGTCGGGTCCCAGGGCATCCAGCAGTCGTTTGACGGCGACTTGCTGCGCTTCGAGACGGATATCCGCAACCTCAAAAAGACCATGAACGACTCGGCGCCGACCACTAACACGGCTACGACAGCGACCACATCCACATCCACATCCACATCCCCAACCTCACCGACCGACGACCTCGAAACCAGCGCGGCACCACAGCCCCCCATGATCGACCTCCTGCTGAGCATGGACGAGCACTCCTCAGCCATGGCTCAGCTGCTGACGTCGCTGACCAAGCACTTTGACATGTGCGTCACTGCGATCCGGACAACCGAGGGCGCCGTCGCAGTCGCCCGCCGCCGCGCCGCCGAGGCCACGCAGTCGCAGGACGGCAGCGGCGGCGGCGGCGGCGGCGGCGGCGGCGCTGGCGGCTCCGACGGCGTCTCCATCTCGGGCCTCATCGCGGAGCAGGAATCCCACATGTCCCACCTGGAGCCCAAGACGGCGGAGGACCGCGCCGAGATGCTGCGCGTCGTCATCCAGGACGCCGACGAGGTCGACGACGTCGTCGGCGAGATCCACGAGCGCCTCGCCGCCATGGAGGCCGAGCACGCCGCCCTGCAGGACCACGCGCGCGCCGCCTCGGCCGCCTACGAGCGCGCCATCGCCGCCGTCGCCGCCCTCGACGACGTCGGCGACCGCCTGCCCGACTACCTCGCCGCCGAGGGCGACTTCCGCGCCCGCTGGGAGCTCGAGAAGGACGTCGTCTTCGGCAAGCTCGGCGAGATGAGGGACATGCGCGACTTCTACGAGGGCTACGCCAGCGCCTACGCCAGCATGGTCCTCGAGGCCGAGCGCCGCCGCGCCGTCGACCGCCAGCTCGAGGCCCACTGGCGCAAGGCCCAGGACGCCGCCGACAAGCTCCTCGACGCCGACCGCGCCGCGCGCGAGTCGTTCCGCGCAGAGGTCGGCGAGTTCCTCCCCACGGACCTCTGGGCCGCCGTGCAGGCGCCCGCCAGGACGTGGCGCGTCGTGCAGGCCGAGGCCGACGAGGATCCCGCTGCTGCCTCTGCTTCTGCTGCTACTGCTGTTGCTGCTGCTGCTACCGGGGAGAGCTTGGCGAGGAGCGCGACGGGGAAACGCTGATCAGCGATGAATGTTACAAGGACGGACGGCCGACGGTGGACTTGCTCTCGGATGCGCTCTCTGTACATATACGACGGGGAGGTTTGGCCCGCCCCCTCTGGCGGCAAATTGTCCGTGCCGGCTGGTGGCGTGAAAATACTGCAGGGACGGTACCATAGACTGGGTAAAATAACAGGTGTCCATGACACACAATGATGCATGATCAATCTACTCTAAAGCACTATCAATTACTCGTCGGTACACGAATGGCACGCGAAGTCGTCCTCAAACATCCAGTCTGCACGGTCCGTTTTCCGAGCGCCTCGACCTTACTATCCCAACAACCCAGTGGTATCATTTGTACACAGCTCCGGCGCACAGCTCCCCGGCGTTTCTCCAGGATCAATCAACGGACTTGGATGGCCTGCTGCACTCGGGGGTACACGCGGACCATCTCCTGGTAGAGCTCCGGGTGGTCGTTGATCATGACCTGCGGGTCCCAGCCCGCGGCGACGAAGATGGTCTCGATGCCGCTCGACAGAGGCGTCGTGAAGATGTGGCAGATCTGGAAGCCGATGAGGAAGGCGAAGGCCATGACGACGGGCGTGTACGAGCCGGTCGAGTTGTAGGCCGGGTTGGTGAACAGCAGGTACAGGTAGGCAAAGAGCGAGCAGGCGATGCCGATGAACATGGCGCCGAAGGAGAGCACGGGTCCAATAAGGCAGTCCTGGACAACCGTTAGAAGAGGCAGCAAGTGGAGTTGTGCTGCGGAGTCTTACATTGACAAGCGCGTCGATGCCGCGGTCCTTGAGCATGTGCCAGGTGTCCTTGGCGGCCGGAATGTAGGCCTTGCCGTACAGCGCAATGTGGCAGAAGGCATAGCGATTCAAGAACTGCACGGCCCACTCCAGCAAGCTCAGCAGGCAACCCAGGATGCAAAAGATAACATAGCCGATCATGCCGCCGACGCCGCCTTCTTGGGCCGACTGGCTCTGCGCAACCGAGCACATCTGGCGGAGGAACTGGACAATGGCGATGAGCAGGCTGCCGAAGCTGATGGACCCGAAGCTGTAGGTGAGCGCGCGCCTGGCGGCGCCGCGGGTGGCGCCCTTGGGGAAGTTGTGCACGCAAAAGTACCACGATCCGTAGACGCCGGCGATGATGGTGTGGATGGTGTTCTTGAGCCACTCGGATATCCAGTACATGGCGAAGGTGATGAAGACCATGAGGCCAATGACCTTGCCCTCGCTGCACCCGCTCCCGTTGGGGCCGCAGTTGGGGTTGTTGCTGCCCGGCTCGTAGGTAACGTAGATGGCGGTCATGGTGACGGAGAACCAGGCGGCCAAGGCAGTGGCAATGATGCCGCCCATCAAGCTGACGAGGTAGACGTGGCCAAACTTCTTGCTCACGTCGATGGCGGTCCTGAGCATGAGGGCGGAAAAGGGGATCCTGGATATCCACGTGTAGAAGGCAAACGCGGTAAAGAGGGCGAAGATGAGGAAGACTATGGCGGCCGAGTAGTACTGCTTGATGAAGTAGAAGATGGCGGTGCCGAGGGTCCAGCAGATGTTGAGGATGCCCGTGACCCAGATGAACTGCTTGGGGAAGACGCGGGCCAGCCAGACGTAGACCCAGGAGAAGACGAAGGCGATGGCGAGGACGAAGGCGAAGAGGATGATGGTGTTGTTGTTGAGGCCGAAGTTGTTGGAGCCGCCGTATATTCCATTGCCCTTGTTGGCGCCGGTGTAGCCGTGGATGGCGACGCCGGAGACGGCGACGAAGCCGCAGAAGACGAGGATCAGCTGCAGCCGAAGTCAGCGACGGTGCCCGGGTCGGCGTGATGGAAGCTTACCAGGATGCCCGCCCAGATGTCGTTGTACTTTGGCTTCACGATCTTGAAGGCCTGGTCGAAGCCGTACTTCTCGTTGCCCTTGGGCGGGTTGACGCTGTAGGGCGGCGGCGCGCCGTACGTCGGCTGCTGGTACGGGTCATGCTGCGGCGGCGGCGGCTGCTGCTGCTGCTGCTGCTGGTAGCCGTTCTGATTATAGCCGTTCTGATTGTAGCCCTGGTTGTAGCCTTGGTTGTAGCCCTGTTGCTGCTGCCATTGTTGTTGTTGCTGCCACTGCTGCTGCTGGCCGTACGAGTATGGCTGCGCCGGCCCGCGCTCCTGCTGGCCGGCGGCGGCGTAGGTGTCGGCCGCGCCCATGACGGCGGGATCGGTACGGTGGCTACTGGGGGGCTACGCCGACGATAGCTGCTGCGGCGTGATGCGGTGCGTCGTAGCTTTTGCTGTGGACGGCTGGCGACGAGGTTGGCGGAGGAGAGGATGGGCGTCGCGAGGGTGCGACGACGGGAATAATGGGAAAGTTGCACCACGGCAAGGGCTGGAATGCCGAGACACAAACAGCAAGCGCAGTCGCAATCACAAGCCGCGGCCAGGCGAAGCGAAACATTTGAAGCTCCGTCTCGTCTGCCCCAGCCTGGCTTGGCTGCAGGCCCATGGCCCCCCAATGCCAATGTGCCAATCCGTCTCAGGCGAGACTCATGAGGTCATGGGCGCGAGCTACCGTTGACCGGGGGGAAGCTTAAAAGACAAGACCCGCCCGCCCGCCGCTGCAGGTAAACACAAGGTATCCGCACGCACTAAGGTACTGTAAACACCCCCAGCCAGGCGATCGGGACTCGGAAGGCCGCGCTGGCAGCGGGGGTAGCGACGAATCGCCGCGCTTCAGCTGCGCAGGGGAGCAAGCCTCGCTCGCCAGCATGATCGCATCCCAAGGTACGGAGTACACGCTTGCATTTTTCGAAATTGTGTGAGTTGGCACCGCCACGCATCCGCTACGTAATTGGAGATCTGGGCCGCGCAGCAAGCTCGATGCTCGGCGCCTTGGCGGCGCGCAATTGGAAGACGGGCAGGGCAGTCAAGGTGTCCGGCACAGCGAGCATCTGCCGCGTACTGTCCCAGTGGGGGGGGCGTGCTCCTGTGCAGCGTGAAATTGCCGTCGCAACATTTACTAGGTACGTACGAGTACGCTGTCTTGCTCAACGCACGGGGCAACATGCAGCACATCGACCACCGGTAATTAGGCTCATCGAGCTAGCATCAAGCCACCTGCCTGCACCCGCATGGCACCCGTCATGCGGAGCCATCCCCGAGGCGTCGGCCAGGTCACCACGCCCCTGCAGATCTCGACCTACCCTGAACCGCTTGCCAGCGTACGTAGCACTCGTAACACCGCAACGCTCCTGTGCATGGGACTCATCCCAAGGTCAACCGAGCGTCCGGCTCGAGTACAGCCTTCGAATCATTGGAGGCCACCATGGCTTGCTGCGCCGATGCCTCACGTGGACATATTGGTTGCTGCGCCATTGCACCACTGTGCTTGGCGCGCAACGCCCAGCCGGAAGCGGACGGCCGCCGCGTCAATGGCCACGCAAACAGAGCAAGCCAACATCAAAGAGCCCGCAAAGCCAATACCGTCAAAACCACAACGTCTCTCCAAACTCCATTGGTAACTCACTGCAATGTCATAAAAGGAACTCATCAACCCATTTACCAAGCACCCCACTGGACTCCATGGCGGCTGGCTTCATATGACTGCACATTGATCCGAGCTTACGCACCACCCACGGTGACCCATTGCATCCAGCTCTGCCAGCCTGGAGTCGGCCCAAGTTCCCAGTTGGATCAGACGATTCGGTTCATCTGCGTTCCCGCAGTCGCGCAAAGCGAACCATATGTAGCGTGCATCTCGCCCGGCTTTGATGGCTTCTTTATATTGGGGCACCGATGCGAACAGCGCCTACCAATGCGACCGACATTAACCATAGCGACGACCGGATGTTGAGACTTGGACTCACCTTGAAGTACTCTCTCGACCAAACCATGTACTCCGCCATCTTCAGCATGCTCTCGCCGTCTCCACATCGACTGACCGACGGCTCGCCCTCATCGTCAACAATCAGGTCAGCCGTCACCACCATCTTCGGCTCCGACAACAGAGCGGGGACGATGGCTCCCGCTTCCCAGTCGTATATGGACGAGATGTAAGGGTTCTCATGATTGTCCTTTGCAACCGTCATGTTGTGGATGCCAAAGTCCCCGTGATCCAGCACGAAGTGGTACAGAATACTTTCATCTAAACCCTTGCGCGTTCGGGGGAGCACTCGGGGCACGAGGCGCAAAAGCGAGTCTCTGGCGGCAAATAGGAGCGCACCGGCAAGGCTGTGATCCTGGCTGAAAGCAAAGCGGCTGACGCATCGCCGGAACGCGGTTTCAATCCTCGCGCTCAGTAGGGTCGTGCAGAACTCGCGAGTGGGCTCTATCAGGGATGGGCTGAGGTCCGTTTCTAACCCGAAGTTGCGGTCTAGCAGCCATCTTGAAACAAAGTCAGCTGGCAGGGTGAACTTGAAGAGTGTCGCAGCAGCACTGGCAGATCGCACCAGCAAACAAGACTAGGAGACGTCTTGATCAGCAAACCGATGGGGTATGCGCGGGGGATGCGTTGGTATACTTTTTGCTCCGCACTCAGCGCGCGCCAGCGGACGTAGTCGTATCGCTCGCCCTCGGCCTTTTCGAACAGAAATAGGCGGCGACCGCTAATCCCCGGCGACGGAGCGGCACTGTGATTTGCTCCTGGCTGCATCGGGTCTCGGTGGTAAAGTGGTCGACGGCTGAAAGCACGGGAAAGCGGCTGAAGGGCATCGTACGTCGCCAGCTCAAAGTGACCGTGCCAGAGCTGCTTCTTCTCCAAGGCCGAGCCGCGGAAGCCAGGAGTGTTGACATCGCCACGCGAGAGACGTGCTATAATGTCGGGTCCGCTGGCGAGCTGGACATGAAAGCCCTAGAGTTGGCACGGGCATCAGTCGACCGAAGGACCAGATACCGAGGTGTCCACTGACGTAGTGATTTGCCCCAAACGAGACGGTCGGGATGTCGACGACTTTGGCGTTGAGGCTCTGCTCGACCTCGCAGATGAGGCTGTGGACGTCCCAGGCACCGCGGAAGGGGCTCTCGCCGCGCTCAAGCAATGCCAGGAGACTCGATCCGTCCCAGTCGCTGCCATCGGGCATCTTTGGCCATTGGTCTAGAAGTAGTCGCTCATCTTTCACGTAGGAGTCCATGCCAGCTCGCAAAAGCCGTGGTTGTGCGCAGTTGGGCAGGGCAAAAGTAGGTACGACGGCAGGCGGGGAGCTGGAGGCAAGAGCGAGGCAGGATATCGTAGGCTAGCTTGGATCGCGGGCATTTTGCATTGATCACGACGCAGATGAAGCACCGGACAGAAGAACAGAGTTCTCAGAGGCCGAATTCAGCGGCGTTTGCTCGTTTGGTGATTCACTCGTGCTACTGCGTTGCGACGACGGGCTGGCTGGTCATAAGAGCCAGCTCGTCGTTGCACAAACGGCCAGACCGCCCCCCAGCTACATCGTCGTGATTCAGGGACGGCATGATTGAACGAGGCCAGATGAAAGCCTACCCCGAGGTGGTGTTTGACGACGCGGGGACGGTACTTGGCAGATGGAGGCAACTCCAAAAGCATGGACATCGAAATCCTGGAGTAGGCGGGTGCCGGCTTCCTACCTGTCTGGTATTCGAGAGGGGGGCGCTCTCATCAAGGTTCGTCTGAACCGCAGCTCACAGACCCATTTGTTTTACGAGTACGGGGTAGCATGATCACACCCACACACACGCGATAGTCTTGTCAACGCCGCTCGTGTATGCTCCCCGCGTCGTTTCAATTATCCAACCGATTCAAAAGCCATGCCTAGATCGGAGGCGGGCTGAGGTGTGGGTAGTCAGCTCAAGGGCGCCAAACATTCTGGGGAAAGCTTCCATGCACGGTTCCTTGTCGACATGCGGCCCCGATTCGCCGCGTTCGGAGACCCAGGGAAAGCGTTCCGCCCCCATCAGGTCGTGGGAACGGGGGGGATCGAGGTCGCAAACACGGTCGGGGCCGCTCGGGGTACCTGACTTGACCGTGAGTCAAAGACTCCATTCCGGGGTCGGGCCTCGAGTGCTTCGGCACCTCCCGACTATTCCTTTGGAGGAAACGCTGATGGATCCCTGGTTCTATTAGGATTCACGATCGCTTACCGCGACCGTCCCACAAGCGCCTAGCGAGTGCCCATGTCGCTGCGCCCTCTACCATACTACATGTACGTACTCGTACGGGTGAGCTCATCTCGCCCGCCGCCCGCGCTGCAGCTCAGAAGACGATGCCGCACCAGCCGGCCGTGCATCGTGATTGTCGCCCTTAGTCGTATGACTCGTCGGCCCCCAATCCCGGCAGAAACGTGCAGCTCACGAGAGCGGCAACCAGCGGGATCGACCCATGCTCCCAGAACACCTCGCTTGCAGTACGAGCCGCCCAAGGACCGTCGGCCGCATGCTTGACCAACAGCCGAGCTTCCGAGCTCTTATCTCGTCTTCCGATGGGGACGGAGCGGCGTCGAGTGGATGGGCAGGAAATTCGAGCCAGAGAGGCTTGCCCACTGGTAGGCCCGGGAGCGCCGCCCATCTGCCGTCCGCCCACAGCCGCCAAGATAGCAGGGATGCGACCGTTGACACTTATCGAGCGCCTGAAAATTTTCCCTTCTTGGGCCCATTGCATGGCCAGCGCCGCCGCTGATTGGCCGCGCCGCCGCAGCCCTCGGTGGAGCGGGCTCGCCGACTCTGCGGCAGATAATGCCCTCCCGCCGCCCCCTACGTGCCCTAGCAGGGAAAAATCGACAATGTGGCGCCGGCGCTAGAAGTGGCCGCGTTCTGCGCGTCCTTCTAGCTCCGCCGTCATTTTCTGCAGCGGCGTTGCAGCCGCGCTGTGCGTGCAGACACGCGGACCCGGGCCAGCAGCCACGCGAGCCCGCAGGGAGCCTTGAGGGGGCGAGCGCTACGAGTAAGGGAGCCTTGCCAACCCGCGCCCACGCCGAGTCCGTTTCACGGGCGCTGCCGCAGAGAGAAATTTTGCTCCTCGGGATGGGGCCGATGGACCCCGTCGATGGTTGGAGAGCTCTCCGTACAGCCTTGGCTAGAGTCGGCTGGAGCAGGTAGGGTATGGCGGTTATAAAGGGTCGCAGAGCTTCCCACACTCCTGGCGAGTGTGGTCGCGGTCCATCCTCTCTCCATCCTCGCATGCTGTTGTCGGTCGAGCATTAGCCTCGCGAAGTCGTCTTCGTTCCCTCTCCGCTCCTCGTCAGGTAGACCTAGTCCCCGGCGACTCTCCCCCCTTTTGCTGCCCACGCCCGAACGGCTCCGAAAACGCTCGACCAAAAACCCGAGACGCGAGCAGCCATGGCCGACGAAAAGACCCCCCGGGCGAGCAACGAGCAGGTCGTTGCCGAAAAGCCCGCCGAAGATGTCGAGGCCGGCCAGACGGGCCTCAACCGGACCCTGCAGGGCCGTCATCTGCAGTTCATTGCCATTGGCGGCACCATCGGTACCGGCCTCTTCCTGGGAACTGGCGGCGCTCTGGCCAAGGCCGGCCCTGCCTCGCTCTTCCTCGCCTTCATCTTTGTCGGCCTCGTCGTCTACTCGGTCATGACTGGCCTGGGCGAGATGGCCGCGTACATGCCCGTCGCCGGTGCCTTCACCGTGTACGCGTCGCGATTCGTCGACCCTACGCTCGGCTTCGCCATGGGCTGGATCTACTGGTTCAGCTGGACCATCACGTACGCACTTGAGTTGACGGCTGCCGGCCTCATCATCCAGTACTGGGATGCGGACCTCAGCGTCGGCATCTGGATTGCCGTCTTCTGGGTCATCTTCACGGCGGCCAACTTCCTCCCCATCCGGTGGTTCGGCGAGCTCGAGATGTGGTTCTCCAGCATCAAGGTCATCACCATCATCGGCTTCATCATCTTCTCCATCTGCGTCAACGCCGGCGTGGGAGACCAGGGCTACATCGGCTTCAAGTACTGGACGTACCCCGGTGCCTTCAACGCGTACATGGTCAGCGGCGCCACCGGCAAGTTCGTCGGCTTCTGGGCCGTCCTCATCACCGCCGGCTTCAGCTACCAGGGCTCCGAGCTGGTCGGCATCGGTGCCGGCGAGACGGCGAACCCGGAGAAGGCGATCCCGTCGGCGATTCGATGGACGTTCTGGGGCATCTTCACGCTCTTCGTCTCCACCGTCTTCTTCATCGGCCTCAACGTGCCGTCCGACAACGCGGGCCTGCAGAGCACGTCGACGGACGCGTCGGCGTCGCCGCTCGTCATCATCGCCAACCTCGCCGGCGTCCAGGTGCTGCCTCACATCATCAACGCGGTGCTGCTGACGGCCGTGCTGACGGCCGCCAACTCGGACGTCTACTCCAGCAGCCGCATCCTGATTGCCCTCGCAGAGGACGGCCACGCGCCGGCCTTCCTCAAGGCCACCAACAAGCACGGCACGCCGTACTGGTCCGTGGCTGTCTGCGCCTCGTTCGGTCTGCTGGGATTCCTCAACCTGTCCAAGAACGGCGAGACGGTCTTCACCTGGCTGCTCAACATCACCGCCGTGGCGGGCTTCATCACCTGGTCGCTCATCAACATCTGCCACCTGCGATTCATGAAGGTGCTGGCGGCCAAGGGCATCTCGCGCGCGACGCTGCCCTACAGGGCTCCCTTGCAGCCTTACCTCTCGTGGTTCGGCCTGTTCTTCAACGTTCTGATTCTCATCACCAGCGGCTTCACCGTCTTCATGGACTGGGACACGAGCGACTTCTTCGCGTCGTACATTAGCGTCATCATTTTCGCTGTTCTTTACGTGGGCCACAAGCTGGTGTACCGGACCAAGGTGGTGAATGTTGCGGATGCCGACCTCAGCCTGGCGCGACAGGGCAGCTAGGCAGCTGGCTTGCGGCTTGTTTTCTGCTGTCTGTTGGGGATTCACGAGTGTCATGGGCTATTGCATCATATAGTAATGATACCCCGTTTCTGGTTAGATGCGTGCGTGCGACTTTGGGGAGACGTGCCATGATTGTGAGTGGCGAGGCGGGCGCGCTTTAGATGCTCTGCCCGCGCCGCGAACCTGCATTCCCGTGACCCCGTGAGTTCATGCGATGCGATTGAAATAACGTTCGGGCGCTGCATCGGATTGGGTTGCATGCATCTACTTCGGGCTGTCGGCAGTTCGCATTGGGCAATGCGTCGCGTGCCGCCGCGAGCAGCCGGCAACTTTCACATGTCAGCCCTGCAGCGTAGGATCGAACCACAGGGGGCGTTTTTTTTTGTTGGGGGTTCGTGTTGGTTACGGGGATTCCCAGGGCCTCTATCCCGCATGCGGCAACGCGTTGACGGCAAGGCGCTGCGGGAGGGTTCGGAATGCTACCAGCGATGCCAGCGTCCGTCTTTGGCTGCAGCCACTCGTCGAGGAAGCGTGGCGAATGCAGAAATGGCCACCTCGTCATCCCAAGAAACCGGACGCTGGAACCGTGTGCTTGCGCAAGCAGCTGCAGGCGGGTGGCCTTGGATCGTGGGGGGCGAATACCTGATCCGGGGTTCGGTGTGGGCTGCTGTGCCGCGATGACGCCGTACTCGTTGAGGCCAATGGCCATCGCTCCCTTGAGAGGGCCTGGGAGGGAGCCTAAGCCTGAAGTGCCCAAGTGCAAATGGCCCTGAATTGGCTCGCGTGGGGACAATGAACGCCCCCCCGTGGACATGTGCTTATATATGTAGGTGTATGTACGAACGTGGCGACGCTGAGCACCCCCCGATCCTGCTCGAGGTCGAACTCGCTGCGCGCCCCGGTAGACAGCGACAGAACGAACATAGCGTCATCCATCGCCGTCGATCACCTGCGTGAACCCCGTTCGTCGGTCGCGATCGATGCAGCTGAGTGGTCGCGATTCATGACGACCCAGTGCTCCACGCACACACAGTTCCCCCACCGTGCTACGCCCGACACGACGACAACCACGCAGCACAGGCGAATGCCGTAGCCAATTGACAGCTGAGACGCTGCCAGATCGCTTGGATTGACGGATCGCGTTTGTTGGGGCTGCGTGGCCTGACTAGACGCTGGGCCTCCCGAGCTCCAAGAAGCTTCGCACCTCAAGCTTCCTCCCTTCCACATCTCCCAACCTGTCTCGAGCACGGCCACGCGAGCCGCCGTACACGATGACCATCATTGACACTACGAAAGACCTGGCTGCACTGTTCGTGCAGCAGGCCCAGGCTACGCCCGACGCCGTCGCCCTCGAGGATGAGACGCGCACCCTGACATACGCCGAGCTCGACCGCGAGACGTTCGCTCTGGCCGACCGGCTGCGGCAGCATGGCGTCGGCCCCGAGGACCTCGTCGGCGTGCTCATGGGCCGCAGTGCCGACTACGTGATTGCCTCCCTGGCCGCCATGAGGGCCGGCGGCGCGTTCCTCGTCCTCGAGCTGGCCTACCCGACCGGCCTGCTGCGGGACGTCATCGACGACGCCGGGCCGACCGTGATTATAACGCAAAAGGCGCACGCCTCCAGCATCGAGGCGGCCGTTCCCGTAATCGTCATCGACCAACCCGAGCTGAACGGCCATGGACCCGCGCCCATGCTGCCCGAGATGAAGGCTCCGCTGCCGGACGAGGAGGACCTCGAGCGCTTGGCTTTCGTGTCGTACTCGTCCGGCACCACTGGCCAGCCCAAGGGTATTGCGAACCCGCACCGGGCGGCCATCAATTCATACGACCTGAGGTTCCGGCTGCGGGATCTCCACCCGGGCGACCGGGTCGCCTGCAACGTCTTCTTTGTGTGGGAGATGCTGCGGCCGCTGCTCCGCGGTGCAACCACCGTCGCCGTCCCCGACAGCTCCAGCTATGACCCCGTCGCCCTCGTCGAGTTCCTCTCCGCGCGGCGCATCACCGACACGCTCATGACCCCGACGCTCCTCGCCACCGTCCTCGCGCGCCACTCCAGCCTGGCCGAGACGCTACCCGACCTCAAGTCGCTCTGGCTGAACGGCGAGGTCGTGACCACGGATCTCTGCCGACGTGCCTTTGCGGCGCTGCCGAACACGCGCCTGCTCAACGTGTACAGCGCCAGCGAGACGCACGAGGTTGCCGCGGGCGACATCAAGACCTTCGTCGACTTCGAGGCTCGCGTCTGCCCCGTCGGGCCGCTGCTGGATCCGGAGCACATTTACATCCTGGACCAGGCTGGCAACAGGGTCAGCGTCGGCACCAGCGGCGAGATGTACGTTGGTGGCGACCTGTTGGCGCGGGGATACCTCAATCTGCCGGAGACGACCGCCAAGGCTTTCCAGGACGACCCCTTCTCAAGCAAGGAGGGGGCGCGCATGTACCGAACTGGAGATATGGCGCGGATTCTGCCCTCTGGTTTGCTGGAGATTACCGGCCGGGTGGGCGGAATGATCAAGACCCGAGGCTACACGGTACAGCCTGGCGCCGTTGAAACGGCCATTGTGAAGCACCTGGCTGTTCGCGACTGTGCCGTCGTTGCTCGCGGCGACGGCCTTGAAAAGCAGCTGGTTGCCTACGTCGTTCCTGACAAGGGCGAGCCCCGAGGGCGAACTGTGCTTGTTATTGACGAGTCTGGATACAGCCCCGTGGCGCGGAGAGCGTTGACTGATCACCTCGCCCATTACATGATCCCTCCCCTCTGGGTTGAACTCGAAGAGCTGCCGACGCACGGCGTCTCCGGCAAGACCGATCTCAAGGCCCTGCCGCCGCCTCCCTCACCCAAGACGCCGGTCGTGGCCGCCAAGAAGAAGAAGGAGATGGACACCAAGATTAAGATGGATGTTGTCATTAAGATGTGGGCGGCGTCTCTGGGGATTCCCACTGGCGCCATCGCTCCGCACCACACCTTCTTTGACCTGGGCGGACATTCCCTCACCCTCGCAGATTTGGCCGGCCGCCTGACGAGGGCGTTTGGTTTTCCGGTCCCGCTGGCGCCCCTGGCTGGCAACCCAACCCTGGAGGGCCACCTGTCCGCCGTCCGAGCCGCGCGGGATGGACATACCGCGGCGGTGCAGGCTGATTTACCGTCAGTCCTGCGCGCGGATTGCGTACTGCCGGAGGAGATCCAGTCCAACGGAACCCCGATGCGTCGACTGAATGACGCCGACACGGTCTTGTTGACCGGCACAACGGGATACCTGGGAGCGTTCCTGCTCAAGGCCATCCTGGACAGCACCTCTGCTCATGTGCTGTGCCTGGTCAGATTCACAGAGCCCTCTGAGGACTTCCGGCCGGCCGGTATCGCGCGTATCCGCAAGAACCTTATCGATATGGGAATCTGGGACGACACAATGCTCGACCGCATGGAGATTGTGCCGGGTAACCTGGCTCGAAACCGCCTCGGTTTGTCGCCCGAGGCGTTTGAGGAGCTGGCGGACCGCGTGGATGTCATCGTCCATGCCGCTGCAACGGTGAACCTCGTGTACCCATATGCGGCGCTGAGAAATGCCAATGTGGGAGGTACTCGGGAGATTCTTCGGCTGGCCTCTCGCGGAGGAGCGACGGTCCACCACGTCTCTACCAACGGAGTGCTCCCCCCATCGATCAAGGGCTGGACGGAAGAGAAGATGCTCGACATCGATGCGGTGCCGGAGAAGCTCCTCGATGGCTACGGTCAGACGAAGTGGGTTGCCGAGATGCTGGTCTACGAGGCTGGTCGTCGTGGCATCCCCGTCAAGGTGTACCGGCCGGGTACCATCAGCGGTCACAGTGTCACTGGCTCGACCAACACCTACGATCTCCTGAACGCCCTTATTGTCGAGTCCCTTCACCTCGGCTTCGCGCCCGAGGTCGACGGCTGGCTCGCGGAGATGACACCAGTGGATTTTGTCAGCAAGGCCATCATCACTCTCGCCAACCACCCCGACACCGAGCAGCGGCTTTACCATCTCGGCGATCCTAACCCCGTCACGGCAAACGAAGTGTTCGACAGCCTCAATGCACTAGGATACCCGACAAAGAAGCTTCCTTGGGAAGAGTGGGTGGCGCTCTGGAATGAGAAGCGAGGGTCTCGCGGAGGCGATGACCCGTTCACCGTGGACATTCTCCGCGGCGGTATGCCTACCGTCGATACGCTCAAGTGCGTGACTGTCCTCAAGGATGGGCTCACGCAGCCCGCCCTGGACATCTACGGTCTGGATAGGCCCAAGATTGACACGTCGTTGTGGGAGACATATGCCCGACACTTTTACGCAAGAGGCTGGCTGCCGCGCCCGCCACGTCGCCTGCATGTGAACGGCAACGGCATCCACGCGCCGGCCAAGAAGGGCCGCCTAGCCGGTAAGGTCGCCGTTGTCACGGGCGCATCCTCCGGCATGGGCGCTGCCGTGGCCGCGAAGCTCGCGGCCGAGGGTGCTCACGTGGCAATCGCCGCCCGGCGGAAAGATGCTCTCGCGCGTGTCAAGGCCAAGCTCGCGGGCAGCAGCGGCAAGATCATATCAGTGCCGACGGACGTGACGAGCGCGACGCAGGTGCAGGCGCTCATGCAGACGGTCACGGAGCAGCTGGGCGACATCGACATGCTCATAGTCTGCGCGGGCGTCATGTACTTCACCATGATGGGCAACGCGCAGGCGGACGAGTGGGACCGCACCGTCGACGTCAACTGCAAGGGCTTGCTGCACTGCCTGTCGACGACGGTGCCCGGCTTCCTGAAGCGTGGAAAGGGCCACATCGTGACGATATCGTCGGACGCCGGGCGCAAGGTGTTCCCCGGGCTGGGCGTCTACTCGGCGAGCAAGTTCTTCATCGAGGCGACGCTGCAGGCGCTGCGGCTCGAGACGGCGGGCTCGGGGCTGCGCGTCACGTCGGTGCAGCCCGGCAACGTCGACACGGGCCTGCTGGACATGTCGACGGACGCCGAGGCCCTCAAGAAGTACGGCGAGCCGACGGGCGCCAAGGTGCTGGACGCGGACGACGTGGCGGGCGCCATCATGTTCGCGCTGCTGCAGCCCGAGCACGTGGCCGTCAACGAGGTGCTCATCGAGCCGCGTGAGGAGCCCATCTGATTGACCCTGGCCTCCTGGCTGCTCGCCCTGCATCGCCGTCAACCGGCGTGCGGAGGTCGAGCCGGCGGCAGTGCCGCCATGACATGGATCTCCGGGTCGGGTGTGACGTTGGCTATAGACGATACGATTTCAACACGTTCGAAAACTAACTCGGGCGCTGGAGTTAGAAGTTAGATATTATTAGTAGGGTGGTACCAATTTACCTTGGTGCTGGGACCTGATAGTCGACCCTAGTGAATTTGTAAATTTATTCCTTCTTTTCAAATATATGCCGTTGCACAGGTGAAGTTGAGTTTTGACCCAGTGCCCTGATCGATTCCTCCACCGAGTCGAGCGCTCAGTCCCGAGCCCTCGTTCAACTCGACTTTGCCTCCTTTGAAACAAGAGGGTGAAGTTGACCTCTGGCTGCTCATTGGACGAAGTTGATTTCCAGATGCTCAATTCGAGCTCTGGGTCTCGTATCCGGAGCTCTTCTCCGTATCCGTGGTGTGCGATTGGAGTGTCTACTTCAGCACGGGTCGTTTGCGTTCTTGCTTATATTAGGCTATATTGTAATTAACCGCTCTGCCTCAGCCCGGCTTGTCTCTGCTGAGGGCATCTAGGCAATATCAATGCTCAATGTAACCTATCTCGACGCATAGGTAGGAGCATCAAGAGCTTTGACGTCAGTCTCTTGGAATAGATATACACATCTCGATATATATACAAGGGCATAAAGAGCTGTGATTCGACATTGGTCTCTTAGAATACCTAGCATAAGCCCCGTGAGTACCTGCACCACTGGAATTTAAGGAACATGGGTCTTGGCGACGATCCATTTTAATACTCGTATAGGTCAATTCGCCGCTCTCGTATGATTTAACCTCGCAACCATTGGGCTGCCTCCAATATTCTTGTCACGTGTTCTGCAATTTCATGGCCGTTCGTGACAGTTTGCCATTTTGCGTCAATCCATTGTGTATTCGGGGATGTGGGTGCATCCTCGTACATTACTTTTGTACATAGCATCGTAAACCTAGTCACAAGTGACAGGATAGCTTACAAGGGACCAGCTCTGTTGTTCAAGCCGAAAGTGTGATCTCTTGGTATGAACCTTTGAAGTGCTCTCTGCTCTGAGCGTGATGATAGAACACATAGTGGATATTTGGAGACATACCCCCCTGACGGCACTTCATCGCGTTCCAGAACGCGGGTTGCAAGGGGAATGGATAAGCCATCACATCCCCAATGCGGAAAATCTGCACATGTGAATAAGCATAAAACAGTATAGTTATTTTATCGCTCGTAAAAAATGCACAGGTGGGAGAAGCCTGTGTGCTATGGCACAGATCGGCGATGACCAAGCCTTGTATGAGCACAGCGAGTACTTTCACGGTGCATTGGACAATGCCATCAAGGACCGATCCACACCTTAACACCTCTGAGGCATTCAAACCTGTTCAGCATATAAAGCAGCTCGACTAGCCAGCATCATATTAACTCCCATGCATCGCGCCGTGACCATCTCAAGTTTCATTCATGTTCATTCACGCCTCTAAGAATGACAAGGACGACTATGGTTCTTGCAGCTATCTTCGTCGGTGTGGCTCTGGCCATCCCGTGGAAGGCGAGGAAGCAGAGCGGCTTGCTGGAGAGGGTATGCTACGACAAACCCGAGGCAATGAGGTCTGCGGTGAACATCTGCGGTAAATTTTGGGGGGAGTATAATCCCAATTGGCGCATCCCCATCGGGTGCAATTGGTTTGGCTGCTGCGACTGGGGCTGCTATAGGGAGAGTCCTAGCGAGCTTGTCGTGAGTAGTCCTACGATGATAAAGATCGAAGCTTGACAAGAAGAACGACAACACTAACCCACACGCCAATTCTAGTTTGGTCACTGCCCTTACGGAGAGGGTGGGCTTTGCCGGGTAAGTGCTCATCTTGCTACCAAGCAGTCGACTTGACAGCCAAGTACAACGCTTATGCACATGGTGGCTGTAGAAGTAAGCGCGCTGCTGGCTGGAATGCTTCGGTCTGTATCCGTACCGACTCCTCCACTATTCGTGGCATAGTGGACGGACAGTCGCGCAAACTTAGATCGGTGCATGGAGTTCTTCTTTGCAAGGTGATTTCGGCCGACTGATGGCAGGTTCCGTCTCTCCCGGCTTCTCTAAAAGTCTTGTGGACGCAGATGTAGATACAAAGTTTGCTCTCTCTCTACAAAATACGCCCTTTCATAATCTTCGTAGCGCGGGAGCCGATAAAGCTGGTAGGCCACGTGCAATAATAAACTTTATCCGTCGGTATCAGGAGCTCTTGGCGATCCCTTCAAGTGGTTACGTGCAGATGCCCACTGTCAATTCCCGCTACCCGTGCCATCTGCCGGTACCCACAGCGTGGTGACACTCCTGCTGCTATGAACTGCCATTAGGCTGCGAGTGATTCCAATGTGGATGATGACAACGTCTTCTTCCTACATCATGGAGCAGCGTGCAAGAACTATTTCAAAGTACGTTTCTTCTCCACTGGATTGGCAAGAGAGAAATAGATGGCAACTGGATTTCCTGGGTGTTCATCAAACGCTTGTGTACAAAGCAGGAGGTTGAGCCTCCGACGGTCCCCAAACGACATCCGAGACCCTGTAAAGTCCTATCGAGCAGACGGCCTGCCTTAGCAGAACCCGATGACACAACAGAACAGAACAACGTTATTTAGTCAGGTATGGGACTGCAAATATTCTACTCAAAGCCATGCGAACTGACAAAGGATGAAATGACAAGAGACTCGGAAGGTGGCGCGAGCTACGAGGACGAGAAGAACACCTTGTGGGTGTCTTTGTGCAGGTTATTTGCAACCTTCCCAGGGAAATGCGAGCCGGTGTGAAAGCCATACTCTTGCTGTCCAGAATTGCAGACAGTCTTTACAAAACGCACTGACTTCCGAGATGGATGGAGTTCGTCCTCCAGGGGCTTGTCAAGCTGCGATGTGGGTGAGATCTAGTTTCGGCCAACCTTCCCGCGTCTGTTCGATATGTTCTCATCGAAGCACATATCGGTCTCCTTTCCAGGTTCGGCTAAATTCCTGAGGATGATTAGACGCTGCCGCTGGAGAGACAGGGTTGTCATCGTCCCGAGAATCGGCAGCCGAAGCCGTTCCCAAGAAATATTGTGTGCCCCTGCGGCCCACCTGCAGCTGTCCGCCTTCTCGCTGCTTGGACATTGGCTGGAAGGCGAGGGCGCAGAGAGCAGTCGCCGTCAGACCGACTGAGTTGTCATAAACGCGACGGCAGTCACCCGTGAGATGGTGGTATGGTGCTACAGAGGCTGTTACTGCAATTGGATCTGCTGCAGTTCCTGCTGATGACGCTGAAGCTGCTGACAGGTTGCCGGTGATGATGACAGAGTTGCTGTCGTGCTGTTTCGGCCGCGGCTCTACGGGCACCATCCGCGGGAGACCGGGCGCGCTAGGGACAGATCATTGATATATCTTCTATTCTCCATTAGTGGTACATCCGCTGTAAGTGTGGTTGGTGCTTGAGAAGGGCGGTACTGGGTGCGGGGAATCCTTCGGGGCTGGAGGCAGAGCCCTGACCGCCGCGGGTGGCCAGCGACAGATCCGAGGGCCGGAATATGAATGAAAGAGCATAGACTTTTGTCTATGCTCATCACCTGGGACAAGCACGCAAACCAAGGGACCGACCGACAAGTCGCCGCCGCACTGTAATTTACTACTACGGACTACGAGGATATGGGTCGTGCGACTAATGAGCCGCGAAGTGGGGTCCACCACCCGCTTATCCTTTACTACCTCGAAAGGGCCAGTGAGCGATTGAAGGGATAGGAACCTTTGGGTGAAGGAAACTCCATATATCAGCCCATTAGTCACCTGAGTACAAAATCAAGGGGAAATACTGGGCTCAACATCACTTCTTTATTGACTTAGCTGTGGTAGTACAGTGCATCGTTCGTATTTGATATAGGTAGTATATCACGATATGCCCATGCCCACAATACGATCTACATCTTCTTGTTAAGGCGAAAGGCGAAATGCAGCGGCAGTCAAAGAAAAGTTGGACTCTGTGGCCCTACAGTATTCATAGATGGCTTCTCTGTTCGTATAGGGAAAAGGAATGGCAAAGGGAGAAAGGCGAACGCTTCCAGCGAGGCTTCCAGCATGTCGTTTCATTCTGTGGAAAGGGTCAAAAAAGAAAAACAAAACGAAAACATGAAGTAACGGTAAAGGACTTATTAAGACTGGGGCAAGAATCTCTTGATTGAGCTATGAGCAAGTTCAAAGGCTGTCCATGCATGAAGAACTGTCAACAAAATAGCGGAAAAGTAATGGATAAAAGCATTCCCATAGCTGGGACTGGCGCGATACTGAAGACTCACGAGCGAATTACTGTCCATGAGTGAGAAACCTCCACTGCTGGTAGTTGGGCTCGTATTCGTTGGTTACCCCGTGGAGTGAATCACGCAAAGTGGAATGACAATTCGCCGTAGCTAAGCTAGAGGCTGCTTGGGGCGCCGTTTAAGTCACGTTCGTTAAATTATCCCCGCTGGGCTAAATATAGCTTTATGGGTATTTTGTTCGGGTGACCAGAGGGATCCGTCGATCCCTGCGCCCTCCACGTCTTGGTCATGCCCAGCCGCATTTGACAAGACGTTGAAATAAAAGCGGCGTCTTGGTCCCTGTGCCCAGCCTCATTTGACAAGACAGGGAAATAAAAGAAGCGTCTTGGCTCCTGTGCTCAGATAGTCACAGGTCACGATGGTATCATCCAAGACAAAAGGGATAGTCAGTTGTAGGCAGACCAAGAACTGGGATTGATTTAAGGCTGAAGCTTCACCTCAGTACTTACCTCGAAAGATATATATATCGGCAGCTTTTCTATTAAAATACAATTCTTCACAAGCACGCTTCAGTCTTGCATCTTGTACTATCGTCGCATCTTCTGCATCTTTATTCTACGTCTCTTAAATCAATATGCGTTACGCAATCGTTTTTTCTATCGCCGTCGGCCTCGCCATGGCCACGCCGGCTCCATCTCCTGAGCTCAAGTCTAAGAGCGATAACGATGTCCTCGAGGATGAAGGCATGCGTTTCAAGAGAGATCAACCGTCCGGTATAGTCGGTGCACCTTCGCTACACGCGCGAATACTCGGTAACGCAGGTGGTGTCCACACCCCTGCGTGGCACCCATCAGAAAAAGAATGCTGTGAAGCGGCAGCAAATGGAGACCTTGGGATGCAAATGCATTGCTTGTTCCCGGAAAGACGACAAGAGGAGACTTCGGTAGCAGTATCTCAGGCTGCAAAACTTGAGTTGACACCGAGCATGCTTGACGCCCTGCCAGCCTGTGACGCCGATCACTTTCCGGTGTTCGATGTCTCTACGCCAGTACCAAGTACAGGCAGTATGCATATTCGACCATTGAATGGCATGAATGACATCGTTAGCAAAGAATTCTTCGCGAAATACTGGAAGGAGGAGTTTGTGGTGTTTCAGAAAGATGGCTCGGATTATAAGTTCATAGTTTGCAAGTGAGACGGCATTGCGGAGGACGGGGAGTTACTTTCGTGAATTACAATGTATTTCTAGTTGCAAGATATTCTAATACGAGAGGTGGCTATAGACATGCAGATTCATGATACAAAGCGCTCCTGTGCCACCGAATCGGGCGGCACACGCTGTCGCTTCTGGCGATCTAGACATTACCTGACGGAATTGAATTCCCACTGTGTTCTACCGTTATTTAATCGCAGCCATGCCCAACAAGCGGGGTAAAGCAGACATCCTACGTAGTCGGGCGTTAGCCCGGCGGCTCAGCGTCGCAGAAATGGGTGTGTGCTTGGTTAGTTTCACTGTGCATTATCTTCGTATGGCGTACAGGTGATGGTTGAATGTGGAGTGTTACACTCGGCGATTCAGGTCGGGTCGTGCATCTCATGCCGTTTGCTCGTACAGATGTCCACAGCAGCACGGCCCCCATCTCGTAAGCGCGGTGATGTGCATTGCGAGTATTCGTCGAGTCGGAACCATGGCGTGACAGAGCGTAAGCTGGAAGCCACGCAGTCTTGGTGCAGGGTAAGGAAGCTCCGGGTAGCGAAGAGGAGGCTGCTGATTGGGGTCGGTTTCGTTTCGGGCCCGGATGCAGGCCGAGCATGCCGATTCGATGGGGGCATAAGCATTTGGTACTCGCTGCCGACGGCAACGATAGCTTGCATACAAACTACGTATGCAGATCATGGTGGCGCCCTGCCGTGACGAAGGGTGAGCACGGGACGTAGCTAATCTCCCCTCGGAAGAGAGCGAATCAACGGCCGCAACAACATCTAACCCAGTCTCTGTTGCCTCATCCGCAGCGAGCCCCCCTCCCCGACGTGCCGTCTCAGTAGTCTCATCCGACAAGCCGCTTACCGCCCTTCTCGGTCGAGGTGCAGACGCAAACGCGGAGTGAGACCGAGGCAGCCGCGTGCCCGGCACTTGGCCTTGGCCGTGCCCCTGCAAACGATGACGGCGGCATTGCAGCGCCGGCCATTGCGCTCCGGCACATCCGTCCCGCTCCCTCGTCACGCTCTGCCGTCTCATGTTGTAACTCCGACTCCAACAGACACCAGCACACTCCCTCTCTAAAATGACCCGAAACACGAAGGAGAGTAGTCCACTCAGCAGCGAAACCCTCCCGTGTTTGGCACTGCATCTCTTTCATCCAGGAAGAGCCAAAGGTTCTTTTGGGAGATGTGGCCGCAAAAGTGCCGTGACAATCTGATCATGAGCGTGCATTCGTCCGTGGTGCCTGCCGTAGCCATCATGCGGCAACTACCTTGATGTCGTTTTTAGGTGGGCCGAGAACTTGTGCAGAGACATGCTGCTGACAAGACTTGAGAGAATGAGGCAATTTGTGTGGTCTGACCTGATTGTCTCGAGCTATTGCCTGCACTCTGCCAGAACCTGGCGGTTGAACCTAGGGTGCTGCTGCAGGATTCTCAATGCGGCAGGTCAATACCTGGGTGCGCGGTTCCCCTTTATACAGTAACTATACTGATACACTATGCTGTGGTCTGAGGAACCTCAATAGCTTTCCCAGAATTTCAAAGTGCGATCACAAGCAGCTCAATTGGCTCAAAAGTTCATTCAACAGCGCTTCTTCTCCGTCAATCAAAAAGGCTTGTCTCGGTAGGCAATGTAGGTCGTACGGATGCTACGCAACTTATGCAGTAAGCATCCTATTGCCAATGAAATTCGCATCCAAAATCTTACAACCCGCAGGGATTCAAAAGCTGCAGCGGATACTTACCACCAAACGTGACGTTGTCTGGAGGATTGTCAATAACAAAGTATATGACCGGGTAATATAGCAGTGTCAGTACTTACAACTCATCCACAAGCGCATGAACATGCTGCAGCTTGGGATCCCTGAGGGTTGTACGTGTACGGAGTACGATGAACTTCACCTGCAACGGTGAGATTTTCGCTACTAGCGGTAACTGCTCCGTCCCTGTAAAGTCTCACCCAAGGCAATCCTTGGGCAGGGTCAATGCGTGTTGAACGAAAAGGCCGCTGGTCGAAAAATCAAAGTATAAGTAGGGAGCGGTATCGCCCTGTTTTCGTTTTCAAGGACTCTTGAAGGATACCAACAACACTTCGGACATACACGCAAAGCACTTAGCCAAATATTTTCATCATCCCTCAATTCAAAATGCGCGCCTCACTTCTCGTTTTCCTCGCGAGTACTCTCGCGACTCAGATCATGGCATCTGAAGAGCCAGCTACCCGTGACATCATGTACACCGCTGAGGATGGAAACCTGAAAGTCAAGTACAACGCCGTGCCCCAGGAGTTCGCGCACGAGGACATCAAGCACGCCGACCTCGTGGGCATGTACAACACGTTCAAGGACGGCCAGACATGGCTCGTTGTGGACGACAAGCGCGTCTTCCGCATGCCGGACGACCTCGGCGAGCGCAGCGAAGAGTCTGCTTCCGACCTCGGGACCATGGGGCCCGACGAGCTCAAGGAGTACCTCCGCGAGCAGCCAGCGTACGGTGGCCTGCATTCGAAACTGGACGGCGTTCTCCAGGCTCGGTCCGAGGCACTCGGCAAGCGCAGCAGGAACAGCTGCCGCGCTCAGCGTTGCAGATCCCACGTGCAGTGCTGGCCTCATGGAGACAGGACCGGTATCTGCAGCACCTGCGCCAACAGGCGTTGCAGCTGGCACGCGACCCTGCCCAACAGAATTGCCTAAGAGGCTGAACATCGCGGGATTAATTGGCAGCAGGAAGATTTGGGAACAGTCCATATAACACATGTAATTAGCCTTGTGCCTTGGTTAAGTGAAACGGGCTGTAGTTGTCCGCAGGAACGGTACGTAGTTTTGCGGTCAAGCTCGTACATGTAAGAACCCTTGTCTGTAGATCGAATATAACATCTGCTGCTGCGCCTCGCATTGCATTGTCCGCTTCCTCGTACTCCCCGTGGTGAGAAGCTAGCATTTGTAACCAACTAACCAAATTACCACGTCGTCTGATGGACTAAACACCAAGTCAAACTTCTCGCATACTGTCAAGGGCTAACTTCGTCAAAGACAATCGAGACCCACAAAACGGGCATGCTGCTGCGTCTTGGGCAACACAAGTTGAAGTGTCTGGAGCTCGTCGTCCTGCCGAGGATAGGATTTCCAGCCGCAATCTGTAAATCCTGCCAGGCATAGATCCAGTTGACCAAACGCAGGTCCTTGTACGGTACCGTTATTCCGAAGACGATGAGTCGTAGGGGCTCGGCAGTCCCAATATCATGGAATCGATCCACGGGTCGTTGGTTCGCTCAGATTCATATGGATCCGGAATGTCTATTAGTTCGAAATCGCCGTCCAGGTCGTTTGCTCGGATAAGTTCTGGATCCGGCCTCTCCGCGAGAGGGATATAACGTCCCGACATTAAGAATGGCCCCTTGAAAGTAAACTGCCTCTGGGCACAAACCTCCTTCCAAGTTCCCTCCTTTTGGAACTCGACGAATGTTTGAGCAACGATTTCCAGAGTATATACCCTTTTGACAAGGTTTTGTGCATATGCCAACCATTTAATCGGGCTGGGTCCTTGATAGATCCTATCGACCTCGTGCCCAGAAAGCACTCCATTCTCATTTTCATATCCGACTTGTTCCTCAATGGCCCTTCGAGCTAATGGTAGGGCAAGCGAAAGTGACAGCGGCTCTGGGGGCACATGGGTCGAGGGATACGGCGTAACCTGTATAGTATCCTGAGCTTCCCGAGGAATCAACCGTAACTTCGATCTTCGAGCGGGCTGCCTAAATGTTGCACGCCTAAACTCTTTACGGGTCTTGAAGCTGTTTTCACCAGTCGAATCTGGCAAAACCAGCGATAGCTTTTGCAGCGAGTCCCACTCTTTGCTTAGGCTATCAAAAACATAATCCTGGTAGCGAAAAAACGCACGAATATCGAGCGCGACTGACCTGAGCTCTCGCAGTAGAGTCTCAGAAATGTTGGAAGCCAGAAAGTTCTCCATACCCCAGTACATGGTGTCAAGCTCAGGCCGAAAAGGGCGAAAGGGGACCCGGCATCCTGCTATCTTCGATGAGCGGAATCTCACTCCACTGCGTTTCGTGTCTTGCACTAGAGCGCGCGCTTCCCGGCACGCGTGCATTACAGCTGGAAATCCGATATCGACGGTATATGGCGACGACGGCTTTGTACTCTCGAGACCTTCGTCTCTTTGGTACAGATTCACGGGCCACAAAAGACAGACCTCGTGCTCGTCAGGTGGCAGACTAAAACGCCAAATTGAATCTCTTATCTCCGGAGGAAGCCGATTAAAATTTGGGAAAGCCATCGTGACAAGCAATGCCCCGTAGCAAGTTCGGAAGGGGGGAAATGCAGGCGATATGAAGGTGAAAGGACTGGAGCTTCCGAGTGTGGACAGCACACGGGGATGTTCGCGCATTTAAAGAAATCTTTCGCACTAATGCCCGTGACCTGAGCCGCACCTCCCCCGTCAGCCCAATCAATGCTTGTGCAATATGCATATCAACCTGAACATATTTACCAGGAACACAGGATGCGCCATTACGGCGTAGACTTTCCCGTTCACACAATTCTTGGCATCTCACCCCCATTGACGCAACCATAGATTTCATGTCAAATTGAACTTTGTCAATGTGGCACTCACTTTGAGAAAACCGACTTGCGACGCAAAGTATTCCAATCCGATTGCACCGAAACAGTCCTGGATTTTTATGTGTGTCCCAGCATCAGTTTTGAGACGCTGTACCTGCGCTAGGCCGGCCATAACTGTGCGTGCAAGCGCAGGAGACTACACACAACGTTTGAAACGGCAGGTGTAAGCAGACGTAGGGAGCGGCAAGCCATCAATGGAATGCACGGATAATGCAGAACCATGTGTATTGAAAGGGTTTCGATGTGTGAATCGGTACTTGTAACCCCCGTTGCTGACCATCTGCCAACGCCGCCGACCTTATGCTTAAGCCGAAGAACTTCGTCAACAAGGAGAGCACAGAGCTAAAATGGATAAAGGAGGGGCAAAGAGTAACCTTATGTTAGACTATTAAGCTTGTAACCATTTGAGGCAATATGTAATGGGGGTTTTTGGGATGGATTAGGTACTTGGTTTGGGGAACGCTCTCTGATCTGGAAGTGAGGTAGTTCTTGTCTGGCTGACCAGTTCGAGGGAAGGTTATGGAAGGATTGGACTGCAATACTGAGAGCGAGGGAAGCTCGCTGTCGACACACTATTTGGGACTGAATAAAGCCGGTTAGTTTAGTTTACTCTACTGGTATCATCGGTATTGCTTTGCACGGCAATTATGGTGTCGTCACGATCTCGTTTCCGAACAGATCAACGCCAAGGATGTAGTCTAGGGTCAATCTACCCCAAGACCTAAATCAATTACAGAGTATTATTAGCGAGCATGCGCATGGATCGGAGATCGACGCGATAATAATGGGGACTGCCAAGACGTAGCTGGGCGTCTTCAGCGCCACATTTCCAGGAACGCGCGTCGAGGTGGGTGCGTCCCTTTATAAGTCGAAGGATCGTTGGAATTATTCGTGGCAATGTTTCACCATTGCGTGGAGGGAAACATGTCGCCGCAGGACAGACAGTAAGTTAGACGCCAGACCCAGAGTCTTACCTCATTCGACAAGGTGAGAGTGTGCAGTAATGGGGGAGCCTGCAGCCAAGACGACTGGTTGCCGACGAGCCGACTTGGTATGCCGTCGCCAGGGGCCCGAATGGCTTCACTGCGCTCGTCGCCTCCGTTGACGAGCCACATGCGACCGCCTTGATTCGTGAATGCACCTTTTCGCCTATTGGCATTGCGCTCCTGGATGCAGCAGATGCGTGTGCTCTGTTCCCGTTTTTGCGTCAGGCCGGTGCTTGCCAAGCAACATTGGCAACCGCGACTTACATGGAGGCCGCTTGGAATGCAATCGAGTGTCTGTCCTCCCTTTCTCGATCCGAATTTGAAATTTTGTTTAATTATCAATCATTCACCGCCGCAGCTGTCATCAGCGGCACTGTCCCCCGCCACAGCGCCTGATCAATCGCATCTTTCATCTGCCCGCAAACGTCCCATACGATGCTGCCGCGGTGGCGTCGGTTTGCTGCACCCGCCATCCTCGCTGCGCTGTTCAGGGCCGACTCCGCCTCGGCAGACGTGGGCGTCTACACCAACATCGACGACTTCACTGCCTACACCGAATCGCTAGGCGGCTTTCCCAGACAAACGTTCCGATCCTCGAGCATTATCGCGCCAATCTTCCAGGTCAACATATGGAACCCCACGCAAGCCGACGCAGCCCCGTACCTCTTTCTCGGCGCCGCGTGCGGCGAGATGAAGGCAGGCCCCATGATCTTCGATGCGCGCGACCTAAGCCTCGTCTACGCCGATCAGCGCTTCGAGAACTCGTATTCTTCTAGCGTGCACATCGTCAACGGCGAGCGGTATATGGCCTTTTGGGAGGGCGTGCACAACCGCGGCCACGCGAGCGGCTACTGTCTCGTGTACGATGAGCACTACCGCCTCAAGTACAATATCACGGCGCAGGGACTTCGTGACGGCGCCCTGGCTGATATGCACGAGATGACGTTCACGCCGGATAATACCGTCATCTTCTCGACGTACCTGAATATTCCGTACAATTGCAGCGCCGTCGGCGGGCCGGAGGAAACGCTGCTTATGGACAGCGGCTTCCAGGAGGTGGACCCGTCGACCAACGAGGTGCTGTTTGAGTGGAATGCCTCGGATCATTTCGACATTGGCGACTCGTTTGCTGTGTACGACGAGGCGTACGGCGTGACCGCCGACTCGGGGTTTGACTTTTTCCACATCAACTCCATTGAAAAGGTACGATCCTCCCTGCGCGTGGTCACAAGTGTCACTGACACTGGCAGACGGTGGACGGCAACTACTTGGTGTCCAGCCGGCACATGTCGCTAATTTCCCTGGTCAACGGCGTGGATGGGAGCCCAATCTGGATTCTGGGGGGCAAAAGGAATCAGTTCAGTGATCTGAGCCATGGCACGGCCACTAATTTTGGCTGGCAGCACGATGCCCGCTTCTACCGCAACAATCAAAGCCACATTACCATGTTTGACAACCACGGCGAGGCCACTGCACCTTGCGACGGCAAGTGTCAGAGTCGCGGCTTGCATCTCGAGATTGACACCGTCAAGATGACGGCTCGCGTGGTACAGGAGTACTTTCATCCCGAGAACATCAACTCGGGGGCGATGGGAGGCTTGCAGCAGCTTGCCAGCGGCAACGTCATGATTGGATGGGGCTACAATCCGACATTTGTCGAGTACACAAGCGACGGAACACCGGTAATGGATGTTCAGCGCGGAAAGATTGGCATCGAGCCTCTCGTCGACATGTTCGCGTATCGCGTCAACAAGCACGAGTGGCATGGGCAGCCCACTTGGCCTCCAAGCCTGGTCATCGACGCACCACATACGAGCAGCACATCACCGAACGCAACCGTCTACGTTTCGTGGAATGGGGCGACGGATGTCAAGTCCTGGTCAGTGGTACGTTTCCCTTTGATTTCTCCTTGCTGAACCTCATGTCACGACAGATCGTTAACCCTTGGCAGCTCGCTGCGGATGACGCCGCCCATGTCAACAGCCCCCAGAGCCTCGTCGCCGAAGCCCCTCGACAAGGGTTCGAAACGATCGTCTCTATACCAACAAACCGCCGGTATATTGGCGCCGCCGCCATCGCCGCCAACGGCACCGTGCTCGGGTCGACAGACATCCTTGACCTGGAAACCGGCCTTGCTGCCATCCCGGCCGGCAACATCACTGACATTCGCGTGTCAGTTAAGACCCAACTCGGCGCCACGGGCATCGAGGTGGCTGGCACCATCTTCGCCCTCGCTTGTTTCGTGTACACTGGCAACTACTTTTGGAGGCGAAAGATGCGGCGGGATAGCTCGAAGGTCATGTATACTAAGATTGGCACGACCGACTGAGTGGACATCATTTCCTGGCGATGTTTTAAATCAGCATCTGAGCGTTATATTGCATATCATGGCGTGGTTTTGGGGTCTTCTGATCTACATGTATACACGTGGCCAATCATGCCAACATTTTCAGTTAGGCGCGGGATATTGAAAGCTGGAGATGTGTCGTCATTACGCTGACTGAAGTGCGCAATCATATGTCTAGGCTAGAGGCAGGCTCCTTGGGAGACAGGGTCCTTAACTGCCTTAACGAATTGGGAGTTCTGGACAACTCTTCCGTTGTGAAAGTCAACCGCAGCCAATGCGGCGGCCGTCTGCCGGCATCATATTCCAGATATGGAGAAGATCCAACATCTAACACCAATTCTCAACCAGCAAATACCCGGTATGGCCGTCTACATACCGCCCAGCACGTCGTCGTCCTGTAGGTTATCCAGCTCTACGTTAAGGTAGTTGTCCAATTCCATTACCTCTTCCATTACCTCTTCGACGGCTGCCACGCTGTCCTTTCCAAGCCCCGTGCCGCGTTTCGCGCCGCGAGCCATGATGAATTTTTTGTCCGGCCGCAGGGAGGCGTACAGTTCCGGTTGAACGACGGCAGGCCAAGTGCCGCGTTCGGATCGTGTCATCTTTGACTTGATGATGCACAGTTGCCTCCCGGCCATAAGCCAGGTGAAGTTCTCGTTTGCATGGTAGTATTTAAAGGTTGCCGAGGCCTTCAAGAGAGCCCACGGCGTGGACTGTGGATCTTTGCTCCACCCCTCCATAAGCACCTTCACGGGCTCCAAGGTTCGAACCTTTTCAGAGGGCATGATGTCGAGCCACTTTTGGTAAATCATCTCGACCTTGGCACGGTAGTCGTTCTGGCCTGGTCTGCTTGCGTTGATCATGGACTGGTACTCCGTTTTCACTGCCGCCATGTCCTTGCGAAGCTGCTGAAGCAGCTCTTTCCACATCTCTGACGACTTCGCCTCCTCCTCATAATTGTTGTACATTATGATAAGATCTGAGTCGAAAGTCTGCGCTCCGCTGTCCTTGAAGGCCCGCTCAAGGTCTGCCAGCCCGCGTTCGACGACTCTGGCGGCTACATCAAATCTCAGATAGTCTAAGATGTGCTTTTCGCCTTCCTTTTTGGGGCCGATGGATGGCTTCGCATTTTCATAATCCGGGTTTACCAGGTACCCAGGCTTAATGAGGTCGTTGCGCACCCTGTCCCAGGCACTTTTGTTGAAAACGATTCCTTGTTTTGGTTGATCAACCAGATGTCCAAGGAGGCTGCTGAGTATAACCAGTTCGTGGCTGTTCACGGTGTTTTGATTATAGCTCAGCTTTTCCTTGAATTTTGTGCATTTGCCAAGATGTGATGGCTCCATGTTGAATTCGAATGCCACGTCCGCGAACCGATCGCAGTTCTCATCAAAACTTGCCCCTGGTTTGCGCAGATCGGCAAACGTCTCGTGCCGCTTCCTCAAGTATCCCGCCTTGATGAGATCCAAGCACTGTGGGACCTTAACGTTCTCGAAATTGTTCACAATCTTGGGGTCGAAGCATACCCAAGCTATGTCGCCGTCAAAGTCACCTCCAGAAAGCTTGTCAGCTAGGGAGCATACGCCTTTCGTGGAAAAGACAATGACATTTTTTAATTTGCGCAACTTAGGGTGCGTCACCGCCCGCACCTTCTGGATGTCGCTTAGCAGGTGGGCGGGTGACCTCGCGACGAGGACATCCATATTTTCCAACAACGTGTCGCAGAACCCTTCAACCTTGAATTCTGGAGAAAAGGAGACATGAACCTCGCCCTCATTCAACTCGCCTGTAAAGTCAGGAGCCATTGTCAAGTATGCCGACCGAGGAATTCGGATGTGAGTTTTCTGTTCCAAATCCGCGACCCTCTTTCGGACCAAACTCTGGCAGCGCGTTTGAATATATTTGAGGTCTCCCGGCTTAAAACCGGAGTCGACCAAGTATGAGATGGCGTCTTCATGCGATTTGGGTAGTCCGGCGAGAAACGGGAGGTACCCGTGAAGGACGCGGTCGCTCCTTGACTGCCCCGATTGTCCCAGCCATAAGCGAAGGTCGGCAGGGTGACCCAAGCAGGCCATTTGGGCGTCAATCTCTGACATCAGACTGCTTTCCAGGTGCTCGGCCAGTGTTTGTCGCATGGCATCGCGGTCCACAGCTTGTTCCAACAGCAGAGGGATGAATTGTTGGTTCAATGACGCGGACTTGACGTCGTCCGGCCATTTGTTGACCTCAAATGTTCTGTGATGAACATCCCTGAAGTCGCATTTCCATTTGACCTGAGACGGATACGTTTCGATCCAGTCATTATTCTCCAGGCCGTCGTCGTCAACGTCAATGAACCAATAGCCCTTTGCGCTTCCTATTCTTCCTTGAAAGCCAGCGGGGGTGTGGTCAAGTCCCAGACGGTCGACAATCTTTCGCGCTAAGCTGCGAGACATTCGGCCGGCACCATCATTCATTACTTTGTGCGTTCCAATATCCTTCACCTTATGACGAATCTGATTGGGTTCCAACACGACAGTAGGGTATGTTCGGGTCAAACCTGTGTAGAGCTTTAGTGGCCAAAGCAATTAAGCGCCATGCAGCGGTTCGAGGTATCAACTTACTCAAGGCAAGGCGAGAGAATAGCTTCATCACGGGCTGGAGGGAATTATGCTGAAGGGAGATAGCCCACTCCAGTAGCGCACTGCGCTTCATTTTCGTGCGAGTCCACGGCTTCAAGGCCTCTTCAAGTGGCGGGATGCCGCCACGCGTATAGGGAATCCGGAATTGAAGGCCATCTGATGCGAAAAGGATGACACGATCTAAGTACTGGTTTCGGGGTCCCTCTGCGGACTGGGTTGTTTTCTGAAATTTCCGGACGAAGAACGGCACCCAAGATCGGCCGAGAAAGAAATGAGATTTGCCGGTAAGCCATTGACGGAATGAGTTGAAATAATCCTCATCGTTCTTAAAAGCTGCGGGTCTGCACTTAGGTGATGTCGGAGAAGGCATGTCTATCAACAGAAATCTGTCCGCCCCAAAACGGCGATTCAATCGATGGCCAACATCGAGCTTGAGGGGATTGAGACGAAGCTCGAATAACGGCCCCGTATTGCCCGAACGACACACCAATTCTGCCGATAAGGTGACGGCTTCGGTTGGGGACTGGAATGTATCCAAAGCAAGCTCCCAAGCCTTAGTCTGGCTGGCATGGGGTAGTCCTTTGCCCAAGAAGGGGCTGCGGTTTGCGAACATGCCTCTCAACTTGAACTGATCATGCCATGAGACACTCGGCAGGTAGGTAAGACCCCAGTCGCAGGGTTCTACGTTGCAATGCTGAGAAATTCTCGTCGCCTCCCAAAGGACAGCCAGAGGAGCCTCATTGAAGCCAGAGGCGGGAAGCTTCGCTAAAGAAACATCAGCAACTGTGTGTCGAAACGGATGCATCTCAAAGCTACTCACGCCAAACATCCTTGAGCCTCTTCTCAAGTGGCAGCGCCGTGACTTCTAGTTGTGGCGAGACACCGCCGGCTGAGCCACCAATGTCTGTGCTCTTGTCGAATATGCGAAAACTCTCATCAAGGGCCTGGCATTCCTGCGTGCCCAACGGAAAATGATCCTGGCTCAAGGTTCCGTCAAAGCTCGTTTGGCTGCTGGGTGGCTTGCCGCTACTGGTTGAGAATGACGCTCTCGAAGTAAACGACGTCCGTGTTGAGCTTGTGGACTGAACAGTCGCAGAGTCACTTGTCAAGTGCGATGCACTAGTCGACCCAAGGGACTGCTCACCTATTGATGGCCATAGGGGCTGAGGCTGGCTTTGGGTGCTTGAGCGAACAGGGATCGAGTCGACTGCATCGGATTTACCTGGATGGGCGAATCCCTCTCGGCTTCGAGGCCGTTTGGCCTGGGCATCGGGAGGCCCCTCTGATGGTCGTTTTGCTGGTTTTGGTCTCGATGGAAGGGCAGCGCCAGCAAGGATGTGCAGCAGGCGGCCTTGCCGTTCAGCACGAGATGAAGTCAGATCCGTTTGAGATTCCACGTGGAATCGCCCAAGGCAGGTCGACAATTCAGTACGCTGCTGAAAATGAAGCACATGGAGCTTGTGATAGATCTCATGCGATCGTCGCTGCTCCTCGGTGCGCAGCAACTGTCTTCGTTTACTGGGCGTGAGCAAGGGGTCGGGGTACTCGATTCCCAGGTCGTAGCCGTCGTTTAGTGAGCCGATGATTCGCTTCAATTCGTCGTCCGTTCGCGCAGGTGTCGGAGGCATTGATGCGGCCCCCAGAGTCTCCACGCACCGAGGAGACCTGAAGGCTCACAATGCACGTGTGATTCGGCGACGGGGCGGCGACGGTGTCTCAGACAGCACATGCGCTGCAGCGGCGCGGGCTCAACGAGCGAAGCGGAGCACGGGAGCTGCCGGAGCTACGTAGTAAAGTCGCGTTTAGCGCAAGTGGGTTGAGCTTGGGCACTGGGGCACTAAGGCGAGATGGCGTGTGGGCGGAGGCGACGAGGCACGGCGGCACGTGATCAGTTAGCACTGCCAATCCAGGTGCCCTGCTCGCACTGTGCAACAGCACGCGTCCACCGGCTCTGGAACGGTGCGAGCCCGGTCGTTGGATAATCCGACAAGCTCTCGCACCTGTTCCGCTCCCCCGGCTGGCGTGCTGGAGTCCACCTCGTATCTTGGGTCTCGGCGTTCGGCGTTGATGAAGCTATCACAGCTACCCAGGCAACCAGGCGCCTCGCTAGAACGGCTTGCTTCCGCTGACACTGGCCCAGATCGTGCTCTCACTCCTCGGGGCGGTCCAGCTCGACCATGGCCGAGAATCCTAAACCCGAGGAGCTGGTGCCCGTGCAGGAGCTCACCCCCGAAGAGGCAAATCGCATCATTCACTCGCATCGCAAGGTTCGCTACGGTAAGGCCATGTTAGGACAAAACCCCTCACCTCACCTCACCGCACCTCGCAGCGGCGGCCTCTGCCGGGTGCGCGCCTCGGAGGCGACGTTGGTTGGCTGCTAACGCCCTGCACCAGGAACCGCCTGCTGGCCATGTCGCCAGCGCAAAGTGAAGTGCGACAATAAGCAGCCGTGCGAGAACTGCATCAAGCGAGAGCATCCGCAGCTGTGCTCGTACAAGCCCAACCGCTCCAACGCCAACAAGCACGCCGCTGCGCTCTCACAAGATGGCCACAGTCGCAAGCGAGCCCACTCATTTTCCGATGGCCAAGAGGAAGGCCGCAAGGTCGACCGCCAGGACAGCTGGCCGAGGGCCATAGGTGCGTAACTTGATTCGCCAGACACTTGCATATGCGCCCGAGCCCCGACTCACTGCGACCATAGCTGCGCTGGACGACTCTGAGCCCATTGGCGACCGCTACCTTGGACAAAACAGCATCCCGGCTTTACTCCGAGAGCAGTCTTCACCAATTGACAAGGGCGACAGCTCCGACTTTCGTCGCGACATGCGCTCCATCCTTGGCTTGGACACGTCGGCACCCTTCCCTCTCATGTCGTCGCAGCACCTCCACAGGTTGGCCCGGGACATGACGGCAGAGTTGCCCTCCGACAGGGAGGTTATCAAGTGAGTCTGATGCATCAGTGCAAGATGCAGAGCAGCTGACCCTCGTCCAGGCTGTTTCGCACCTACAAGGAGATCCCCCAGCCGTTTTGGGGGTTCGTCTATGACATCGATGACCTCGAGTCCAGGCTGATGATATACCTGGAAGACCGCTCTCGCAACGCATCGAACACCATCAGGTCGTCGAGACCCGTGACTGCGTCCTGGCTCGCTATTGTATTTGCTGTTCTGGCCGTTGGGTCCCAGTTTCATGAGAGCCCTTATCATGTCCGGACCAGGGACTCTCAAAAGTACATTCAGATATCATTTCATTTCTTGAGGGTGGGCAACTTTCTGCTTAGGTTCGTGGCCTCCACTTTCGTTGCCATGCGGCGACACTGACGCATTCCAGGCCGTCTTTGGACTCGATACAGGCTCTTCTGATCACTGGCTTCGTCCTCCTCAACGATATGAAGGCGGAGGCATCGTGGGCACTCACGGGCCTGACTTGCCGCCTGGCGCAGTCTCTAGGCCTGCATCGGCCCAGCCCATACGAGGGCCGCGAGACCGCACCACCCGATGCCAAAGCAAAGGAAATGGTTCGGCGAAGGCTCTGGTGGACTTGCGTGTGGCACGACACCCTGACGTCACTGTCATTCGACCGGTAATGCCGCACCCTTACCCAGACTTATACTCTTCTGACGAGTACATACCAGGTCTCCCATGACAAGCTTCCCCAGCTGCGCTATCCCAGTCATCTCCGATGCGCCAAATGGGAACTATTCCTACCTGGAGATGATGTACCACCTCATTGAGATTATCTCCCGCCGACTTAATCCAGATGTGAACACGAATCCGTCGTACAGTCAAATCGTTGACAATTGTGAAGCCGTGGAAAACCTTCGGTCCCGTGCTCGCATACACATGGTGGACAAGGCACAATGCAAGACGGCCCTGGATCGTCTGCAGCACTACGCCATCCATCTGCACACTTCTTTCGTCATATCTGTCGCCTGCCGCCCGGCGCTGAGGAGAGATTGCATTATTGATCCAAAACAGAAGAAGGAACTCGCCAACAGGTGCAAGGAGAACCTGACAGAGACGGTGCGCATGTTTCTGGCGATACATCAGCTTTCGGTCATTCCAACGAGAAGCTGGGCATTCACCTACCATGGCCTGTCGTCTGCTTTGTTGCTTGGCATCCTGTGCGATACCAAGGCAGACCCCGAGATTCGGCAATTGCAAGGGGACTTGATTGCAGCCCTGTCCGCCACAGCAGCCAAGGATGTGAGCTCGCCTGAGCCGCACGTGTCCATAAGCGACAAGGACATTGAGCTGTCTGGTCCACTGTGGAGAGCACTCATCGCGTTGAGGAATATTTACGACCACGGAAGTGTGGTACCGTCGAATCTGATAAGGGAACGGGAGTCTTCCGCCAGTGGTAGCGGAAGCCGGACGCCACTACCCCCTTTCGGAAACCAGCTTTCAGCCACGTCAAGCATGCAGCAACGAACCACTCAAGCCGGCGGGGACCCTCGAGAGGACGCGGCGTTGGCCATGGCCGAGATGCAGAATGGCTCCTCCTTGCAGGACTTTTCAGGGTCAGCTTTTCCCTCAACCGTACCTTGTCACTTGTTCTAACAACCCGCAGGATGCCATACACGCAACCCATCCCAGCGAGCATGGCCCTGGATGGTAGCATGCACGCTCTCAACGTTGACCAAACACAGTACATGGCGCCCATGGACCTGTACGACTCGATATGGGGAGGTAAGTGTCCAGCCGTTCCCAGCCTTTTCTAGCAACTCGGAGCTGACGGATCAGCCTCCCCCGACCCCTTCAACGCGGGGACGATGGACAACATGAACTTTGACTTTTTGGCCCAGCCTCCTCCGGGGCAGCCGCAGCAGCAATTCTACTTTTGAGACGACCTCATGAGGAACGCAAAAATGGCAGGGGTTATGTGTTGTATGTGAGGGCTTGCTGCTTTTCAGCGTTGGTGCAATGGGTAATTCGGTGATGCATTGAATGGACGCAAATGGATGGGGATTGGGACATGTCACTTAAGATATCTTGGGAGCACTTGGGAAGTCCTGCCGGTGGGCCAGAAACGTAGCTCTATTCCATGAAAGGGTGGTGGTGCACCCTAGCTGAATGGGACTTGCCCACTTTGATGCACGTGTCTCAACAGCGTTGAAGTCGTCAGGGCTCTCTTTGATCATCCAACCGCCCGCAGGCGTTCAGGTTGCCACGGGCACGCACGACCAGAGGTTACACGCCTGGGGGCGATTAAACCGTCCGTCAGGTGTCGTTTGCGACGTCAAGGCTCATCATTCGACTCGAGACGCTGCACACCACCCCTCGTAGAAGGGAGGGTCGAGAAGCCAGGGCGAACTAGCCCTTGGCAAACTTGAATTCTTTCTTTGGTTTCGTCTACGGCGTTTTGTTTACTTCTTCTTCCGCGAGGTGCTCGAAACAATCTTCTTCTTGAGGTGCTTCGGCATTTTATCCTTGCGCTTCTCCCGCTTGGCCTCCTTGACGGCCTGCTTATGTAGCTGCGATGCGATGTCAGTATCTCGTCAGTGGGTAATACTCTGCAAACAGGGGACATACCCGTTTCTCATCCTTGTCTTCGAAGCGACGGCCGCGCGGGGTGCCCTTCTCGAAGCGGCTCTCGTCCCCGGACTCGTCCCCATCGGACAGCTCGGCTCCGGAACCAGAGTCGGAGCCCGACGAGCTCTGGTCCTCGTCGCCGTCTTCGGTCTTGGGCTTGGGGGCAACGACCTGGTCTGCAAGGAGGTTGCTGTAGACGAGCTCGCCGCCCTCGCCCTTGCCGAGGCGCTGGACGTCCTTCTCCACGTCGTAGACCTGCTCCAGCGTTTGGGGGATGTACTGGTTGCGGAAGACCTCGTTGTCGACCTCGAGCGCGGCGGCTTCGTTGTCGTCGGCGGCGGCGTGGCGCGACTCGTAGAGCAGCTCGACGGCCGCGGACATGCCGGGCTCCTCAACGGCGCCTGTAGGCGCCGTGATGAAGTTGAAGATGGCGCGGTCGGGCAGCGTGTCCACGCCTTGCCGGCGGAAGAAGTCGCCAACGTTCTTGATGTCCATGCGCAGGAACTCGAGGGAGCGGGGGTGGTCAGGCTCGACGCTCTGGGAGACGTCGATGATGTACAGCGTGCCCTTGTGGTAGAGGATGTTGTATTCGCTCAAGTCAGCGTGCACAAGCCGGCAGACCTGGTACATCTTGCGCATCAAGCCAAGCAGCTGGACGTACAGGCCGCGCCACTGCTGGTCGACGTCGTCGCCGTGGATGTTGGCGTCGCGAAGGCGCGGGTACGCCCAGCCCTTGCGGTCGCCGAGGAAGCCCATGACGAGGACGTGCAGCTTGAGGTTGATGGGCTCGGGGCAGGGGATCCCGGCGGCGTGGATGCGGCGCAGGTTGCGGTACTCCTTCTCGGCCCACAACTTGACCATCTTGCGGTTGTTGCCCTTGTCGAAGCCGCCCTTGAAGCGGTGCTCGCCGGTGATGTAGCGCTCGCGGTCCTTGAAGACGAGGATGGCCGTCTTGTAGACTTTGATGGCGCGCTGGATCGTGTCGCCCGTCTTGTCGTCGTGCAAGACGGCTCCATAGACGTTGGCCTCCTTGCCGGTGCTGATGGCGCCGTGCACCTCGCTGACGCTGCCGCGGTTGATCATCTGTAGCAGGATCATGCGCGTGCGCTGGTCGAGCACCTGCTCGCTGGTCGCGCGGTCTGCCTTGTCCTTATCCTTCTCATCGCTCTGCTTGACGCTGTCGAGGCGGATCTTGGCGGCGTGCTTGGACAGCGCCGAGACCTGGTCGTCGACGCTGGCGAAGGTGTTGGCTTTGGGCTTCTGCTGGTTCGAGCGGGGCGCGGCGCCGCTGCTGTCGTTGAGTTGTCGCTGGCGGTTGTACGACTTTGTGAGGTCGCCGGCGTCGCCGGCCCATTCGTCCTCGGCTAGCTCATCCTCGTCATCGTCGTTGAAGATGTCGTCGAGATCGTCGTCGTCGTCGTGCTGGTCGGGGTGCGGGGCGCCTCGGGGCATGCGCACCTCGGGCGGCACGTCTTGCGTCTGCTCGTAGCCCTGATTGGGCGTGTATGTGTACGGCGGCTGGTGCGGCGCCGCCGGCGAGGCGGCTGCTGCGTTTGAATCCGCCATCTTGCGCTGTGAGGATGGGCGAATGCTAGTCAACCGTTGGCGATTGTGAAGTTTTCTGTTCCTCTGGTACTGGACTTGGGCACCCCGCGGCCTATCTTATCTTGAATTTTTGGCGGTCTGGCCGTTGGTGGGGTTTGCTGTTAGTGACTCACGAGGGGCCTCGGGGGGCAAAATTATTACCGGGCTACCTCCACTAATTTAGTCCCTGCATTAGGTTGGGCTGTCATGCAGCAAGATGCAAGAAAGGTTCGACAGCATCATCGCGACGAGCCTCATTCAGGCGTTACTCACACACTTGCTCAGGATGAGCCTTGACGAGTCGACCTGCTTGTGTGACTCTACGTGAACCTTTCGGCCTCGGCCGCAGCCAGTCCGAGAATCATGTCACCAAGCCGAGTGCAGGAACGCGCCTTTAGCCCGCCCTTGTTCACGATTCAGGTCGAGGCGCGCAGTCAGGGACGACGACGCAGCCTTTGTGTCCACAAACGACGAGTCACTGCAGAGCACATGGTTTGTATGCTCCGTATGAACCTAGCTTGCTAGCCTGGCGAGTCGGAGCTGGAAATGCGCGATTTGTCTTCCTCTCTCCCTTGTTCCATTGTCTCGATATCTGAGAATGTCTCATGCCAACCCCTCTGAAGCCCGCGACGACAGCATGCGCAAGCTGGCTAGAAATGCGGCGCCGGGAGCTTGGCAGATGAGTTGTCGCACCTAAGAAATGTATTCCTCGGCTGGCCGTCTGTTCCGTTCCTGGCCGAGGCGAGATGCTTCTTGCTCTAGCCGGAGGGTTGACGCCGTCGAAGATAAAGATGGAAGAGCCTCTGCCCCTGCATGGACTTGAGGCTGTAGTTATCTCATACCTGCTGTAGCCAGAGCCGTGGCCAGTCAGTCTGTCATTTCTGCCAGAACAGCCGCTCACTAAGGTACTCGTTTCAAGATGAAGGCTACGCTCGCTGCCGTTGCCTTGGCCTGTCTCGCACATGGCGCTGTTCCCACGCCGCGGGACGAGGCTTCCACGCCATCGAAGGAGGGCAAGGCGTTCACTCTAGATCAAATTCGGAATGAGAACTTCCAAGCCCATGATTTGCCTTTGGCCATGATCAAGGCGCATCTGAAGTTCGGCCAGCCTCTGCCGCCGCAGATGACCCGGGCCATTTCGCTCAACGCAGACCTGAAATCCAAGTACCTGGCTCTCACGGAAAAAAACGGTAATTGCAACGCGTGAACTCGACCAACGGGCTTGGCTAACAAGTATAGGTGGCGGCACGCAGAAGGGCACCGTCCAGGCTCTTCCGGCCACCTTTGTCGACTCGGAATATGTCGTGACTGCGGGCATCGGCACGCCGCCCCAGAACCTCGCTCTGAACTTGGACACGGGGTCCGCTGACCTGTAAGCCCTGAAAAAGCCGTACACCTTCTGGGATTCTCTAACTGCCTCCAGGTGGGTGTTCTCAACGGATACGCAGACTACGCAGGTCGGCGCACAACAAATATACAGTCCAGGGAGCTCCTCGACGAGCAGACTGTTGAGGGGGGAACGCTGGAGCATTCGGTACGGTGACGGCGCGGCCGCTACAGGCGTCGTTTACACAGACCGCGTTCAGCTCGGCGCGGCTTTCGTTAAGAATCAGGCTGTCGAGTCGGCCATGCAGGTAACGCCAGACCTCACCGCTGACAACTTCGTATCGGGCATCCTCGGCATGGCGCATAGCAGTGCCAACTTCGTTCGACCAACGAAGCAGCGGTCGTTCATCGATAACATTAAGAATGACCTCGCACTGCCGCTATTCACAGCCAACCTACGGGCACGCCGTCCTGGAAACTTCAACTTCGGCTACATCAACAGCTCCGAGTTCACGGGGCGCGTCCAATACACCGGGATCAACCCCAGCTCGGCGCTGTGGGATATCGGAGTGTCTGGCTATAAGATCGGCAAGCAGGGTTACGTGCAGTCTCCGTGGAATGCCATCGTCGATACCGGCACGTCGCTGCTCCTGGCGCCCGAGAACATCGTGAAGAGTTACTACGCCCAGTTCCCGGGAGCTGTGATGGACCCAAACTACGGTGTGATGACATTTCCCTGCGCGGAGCAACCGCCCGACTTTTGGTTCGGCATCGGCGACTACCGCGGTTTCGTGCCGGGCAAGTACTTCCTTTACGGAAAGATCAACGATACTTACTGCTACGGTGGGATCCAGTCGTCTGGGCCGATTGGATTCGGGGTCTT
This sequence comes from Albophoma yamanashiensis, assembly GCA_001600555.1. Classification (NCBI taxonomy): domain Eukaryota; kingdom Fungi; phylum Ascomycota; class Sordariomycetes; order Hypocreales; family Ophiocordycipitaceae; genus Albophoma; species Albophoma yamanashiensis. The sequence goes on from BCKH01000001.1 coordinate 432,377, forward strand.
GGGTGACGTGGTGCTCAAGGCGCAGTTTGTGGTGTTCGAGTATGGGTCGGGGCAAGTTGGATTCGCCAACAAGAACCTCGACATCTAAAAGGTCATCCAGAGGGCGGTTGGAGCTGGGATGACAATATGGGACCGGCAGAGCATTATACATTAGAGACGGCGGGAGCAATGTCACGTTGCGCGAGTGGCCTGGGTTGGCAGAGCAGAGCACGAACCATCACGCCATATAGCGGACCAATGAACACGAATTTTGTCGTGACCAGGGTCGTCGAACGTTTGCCCATCTAAAGCGCGACAGCATCGCGCCTGTGCACTGTTGTCAAGCCTCTGTGAACGCAAGACAAGGTCCTTCAATTTTGTTTTGGCTCTTAACTCCGCAAGCCGAGAGCGCGCATTTCTAATCAGCTGGGGCCAGGCCGACAGCAAGCTAAAGACGCCTGGCGACTAAGACCGAAACCTTGAATATCGATTTACAGCGGGCTGTCAGTCGTGCATCAACACATGCAGCTCTCGGAAGCTAATCTCGCTGAACTCAACCGACAAAACGGACAGCGAGGAAGCATGACGGAAAGTGTCCTCGTCATCGGCGCCGGGGAGCTCGGGCTTTGGGTGCTCGAGGCGCTCGCGGCGCACCCGCTCCGCAGGAACACCAAAGTGTCGGTGCTGCTGCGGCAATCCACGCTGGACTCGGCGGCGCCAGAAAAGAAGACACTGATCCAGCGCATCCAGGCGCTCAACGTGCGCTTCGAGGCGGCCGATGTGACGCTCGCTTCCGTCTCGGATCTGGCGGACGTGTTCGCCCAGTACGATACCGTGGTGTCGTGCTCGGGCATGGGGCTGCCCGCGGGAACGCAGGAGAAGCTCGCCCGGGCGGCGCTGCAAGGCAAAGTGAGGCGATACTTTCCCTGGCAGTTCGGCATGGACTACGACGTCATTGGAGAGGGATCCTCGCAGGACCTGTTCGACGAGCAGCTCGCCGTGCGCAGGATGCTGCGCGGGCAGAGCGGCACGGAATGGGTCGTCATCTCGACGGGCCTCTTCACGAGCTTCCTTTTCGTGCCGGCGTTTGGCGTCGTCGACCTCGACGCGAAGACGGTCCGCGCGCTGGGCAGCTGGGACACGCGCATCACGGTCACGTCGCCTAGGGACATTGGGCGCGCGACGGCCGAGGTGGTGCTCGACCCTGACGGGATACGCAACCAGGTCGTCTACACGGCGGGCGACACGGTGTCGTACGCTGAGCTCGCGGACCTGCTGGACGAGCGCTTCCCGGAGACAAGGTTCGCGCGCGAGCTGTGGGACGAGGACACGCTGGCGAGGCAGCTGGCCGCGGACCCGACGAATGGCATGGTCAAGTATCGCGAGACGTTCGCCAAGGGGCGGGGAGTGGCTTGGGGGCCGGAGGGAACACTGAATGCGACGAGGGGCATGGCGATGGAGGGCGTGAAGGAGCACCTGCGGGGAATCGAGCTATCGAGCTGAAGGGTGGAGGTGAAGCTTATGCGAATCTGACGCCGGGGGATGGCGATGCCTACTACGGCGAGGCGTGTAAGTGGTGATGATGTGATGATGCCTGCTTCTAAGCAAACCTATGGCAGGGCTTCGAGGCACGTTCGCCGGCTGGCCACGGCTTGTACTCGAGCGCTTCCGCTCTGTTTCAGCCGACCAAGGCAAGACTGAGAGACCAACACTGCAACTGATGGATCCAGTCAAAAACCAATTCTTCAATGCAGCCAGACTCATGCAACGGCAGGTACAGTAGCGTTGGTGGTTCGCCTCGAGGCACACTCCTCGCCCGCCAGCCACGACAACGTGCTGTGTCGCCAACTGGCTGCTCAGCGCCCTGCAGGCAGCCTCGGCACTGGGCGACGTGCAACGGGCAACAACTGCCTTGACAGGCCGGACCGGCCTAGACACAGGGCTCAGCAGACTCGGGGGCTGCCTGCGCTTGTGGTGCCGGAGCGGCCCCGGATTGGCTGCGGCCGGCGCGTGACGCAACCGCCGGCCGTGGTCCAATCACCGTGGGCAACTGAGCCCGCGATAGCCTGGACGGCAGATACCGGGGCCTGGGTCCGTCTGGGGGGTGGGCTTGAATGGCGCCCCCAGATACGGCCTGGGGCGACCCCAACATTAGACACGGCCCCCTAATACGGTATGGAAAGTTTCCCCGATACGGCCTGGAGAGATATGAGAAGGTGAGATGCGCGCAGAGGTGGTGATGATGATGATGATGATAATGATGATGATGATGCCGGGAGAAGACTGGCTGCTCTCGGATGGGGCTCTGGCGTCGCTGGCGGTGGATGCGCGTTGCAGGTCTTCCCAGTTGGGGCTCCGAAACTGACGATGCAGCAACGATGACGCCAGGGCAGCCTCAGGGCAGTCTCGCTGGGGCGGTCTTGGAGGGGCACCTGGCCGCCCTGAACGACGCGACCTATGACGGAGGCAGCAGTGCCGTTGACGCCTGTGGCCGCCCAGCCCGGTGCCAAGTCAGGCTTGTACGGCCGCCCTGCAACCCGCCCACCGTGTGCGGACGGCAGGCTGAGCGCCCTCGCCACCCACGCCATCCCCGAAGCGTCGCGCTGAGGTGACTCACGGTCATGCGCACACCATCGCCCATCATCCATGATGCACCCATCCCGCGTCCGTGCCTCCATGATCCGGGCGTCCAGATGACTCCGCCACCGGCCAATCACGGAGCCCCGGCCGAGGGCAGCGCTCGCCCTCGATATAAGTCCGCGGCCGACGTCAGCAGACGCTTTGTTGCTCGCCTTCCAGACGACTCCTGCGCCTTCCACTGCCTCGCGCCCTTTGTCGTCTTCCCTCGAGCGCCCCGGCACCTGGCTTTGACGACGGCTTCGCGAACATTCTAAAACGACATCTCTTGGACCCCGACTCCCTGTCCTCCACGCCTTGCACCTGACGACCTCGTCATCCCCTCTACACCTGCCGAGCCGACGACACGCTGTCCACAGTGAGCTCCACGACGACAGCATCTTCAGCACCTATATATCTTGTCTCGAGAATGGATCTGAGTCCTGCCGATTCCGTCGGAGGCGGGCTGTCGTCCGCCATCATCCAGAACCGACATCTCCCGCGCCGCATCGCCTCTCGGGGGCGTCGACGCTCCTTCAACCACGTCGTCCGCGCCAACGCGAAGCGTCTCGCGGAAAACGGCAGCGGCAACGCCCTCGCCGTCTGCGAGAGCCTCGGCCTGTCCTGCGCCGGCGACTTGAGACCCCTCCAGGTCAGCCGCAGCGCCCTGAGGCCCCACCTCGAAGGTGATCTCCGCCGGCACTACGGCGCGGCGCGGCCGCCTCCCCGGCTGCGCTGTCGCAACAGTCCGGCCCACCACAGCTTAAGCGGCCAGGATGAGGCCGAGGGGCGGGAGCTGGCCCACAGCGAAATCCCGCTGCCCAGCGACCGCTTCCGGCTGGTACGCCGGCCGACGCTCGAGCGAGAGGAGGCCTTTCGCGATGCCAGTACGTCCAAGGGCAAGGTCAGCCTCGGCCGCTTAGCGCCCACCGCCGACGATGCTCAGGTCGCGGAACTCTATCGCATGGGCCTGCTTTATGATGACGAGCAGGATTGCAGAGACGATGCCGACTCATTCAACCTAAACAGCATTCGGCATGAGGAACCCGTCTATTCCATCCGCCCCGCCAAGCGGGCACGCAGGTTCAGCAAGTCCAGGGGCCTTGGTGCCGAGTCGCCGCTACACCTCGACCTCTCCTTTTCGGACCTGGGCGACGATACCGCCATCGCCCAGTTCCTTCGGCCATCCCCCGATGATATAGACACAAGCACCGACGAGGCGATTCAACATGCGCCACAGTTATCTCCACAGTCCTTCCCGCCCCTGCGAGTTATCTACGAACTTGACGGCGCGCGGCCCTCATTCGACGTGGACACGTCGCAGCCCCCTGACTTGGTCACCGACATCCTCTCCGACTACGACTGCTTCTCTGACAGCGAGCTGGACGACACCGACACGCCCTCCCAGCGGGAGGTGCGTGAGAGCGCGGACCTTCCGCCTTCGGACGCCTGGGTCATGCTGGGTGACGACTCGTAGCAGGTCCGCCAGGGAATCCCCCCGTGCCCCGCCGGGATTTCGAGAATACGAACAACACTGTTTCACTGCGTGAGAGGGCTCCTCTCTCACCTCGGACTGGTCCTCACAAGCCCAGTGTACTCTTATTTCCTGTCCTCTCTGTAGCAGCGGGCGTTTTCTTCTGGATGGTATACCTATTGAGCGATGGTTGCTAGCGCGGAAGACTCGCATCGTTCTACGGATGCTTGAGCTTCCGGCAGCATGGCTCTAGATTTGTATATTCCTGTACTGTGGTGTTCCTGGGCTGGTCCACTGATTGTATAGAGCGGCGATGAGCGCGCTGCTTGTTCAACTACTTTGTTCTTGGTTGTTTGGGTCAGGCGTCTAGAATTTACTCCTAGAGCAGCTAAAGCATGCATGCTTCTATGACGTCGTTGAACTTGATATGGTCTGCAATATAGTGTCGTCGGCGAGCGTGAGCATGAAGAACGAACTCTGATCCCCAGACGATACGATGCCATGTAATGTTAATTTGGTCCGAAATGGGAAAATCATCATTTGGTAACGTCCTTACGTGCAGCTGCAGTGCTTCCGTGTGGGTACAGATTGTGAACCACTCTTGTCCAGACTGCCATTTGCGGCAATGCGGAAATATTCCAGGGCCAAAATTGTTGCTTCTTCCCTGGTAGCCGATTCATATGTTTGGTTTCCACTCGCCACTCCAGACTCATTTCCTTTTTACTGCTTGTGTAACTCTTCAGCTTCTTTTTCTTTGGATCTTGATTGGTTGAAACAGAAAATGAAGCTTGCGCAACGCGCTCTCCAAATGCAGATCAGGCGCGTTATATTAAGGGTCAATGAAGTTCATTGGGCAGATCCCGTGTTGCACAATTGGAACCCTGCAGCCTTGGCCGCTCTTCGGCGCCCAGTTCTCCAGGCTACTTTCCTATAAGTACTCCGTAGCATGCGCAGTCACACAGCTGGTTGCTCAACTGGTTCTCGGGTTCTTGTCACACCCTTGACACGGCGAACAGTACGAAGCACGATATACCTAATTCCCATGGAAGAGAGCCCGCATTCCATAACCGCCAGCATCACTGGAATCCTGACATTTGTTGCAACAATTATCGCATACATATGGGTGCGGTACAGAATCTTCCAACATGGAAGCGAGCAATTGTCGGAATATCGCGAGTCTGCTCTCGCAACTTTGCAAGTGACGAAGGCAATGGCGCTAAATTTCGGAGGGGGCAGTAGCCATGCCCAAGTCGCGCGGATATGGGAGCTTTTCGCGGACTTGGTCGAATTAGAGCTCGACATCAGGTGGCTGTGTGACGGCGGGGCCAGTGAACGCTCCCCCATTATGCAACTTGAAGATATATTGCCGAATTTACCGCCGCAATTCTCAGCTCCTAAGCCCCTAGACACCGAGGCTGAAGCTGAAGCAGGACGCAAAATTGGAAAGATCCGTGAGAAGTTTGTCACTTTTTGGACTCTATTGACATGTTGATGTCCATATCGCTCGTAAAACCCCCATTTTGGTCAGCACGCAACCGAGTTCGTTGGTATATGGTCCGTGACGAGGTGTTGAAAAGTGCTCAAAAACGAAGCCCACTTAACTTATAAATCCAACATTAGCAAATGGTCTTACTCCATACGTAGGTTATAGCCAGTTCTATCTTGTTGGGCTAACTATCGAGTACTCAGGAACTACTTGAAGTCAGGTCACTGGTGTTAAAGTTGGAGGCCGATGTTCGAATCGGTTCGTAGAAGTTGGTGGAACTTTAGTAGTCGTGGCCTATCCAACTACAGATGAATGGAAAATCATGATCAGGGGTCATTTAAATAATGAAATCTACAACTTGATGCCAGAACTATAAGTCAATGTTAAAATTTAGACAGTACCAGTGGTTAGCCTCGACCCGGGTTCCGTGTTCAGGGCTTAGGACATCGTCATGTGCATATATTCGTCTTTAAACGACGTTTCGACTTGAATAATAGCTTCTATTTTATATAATTTTAAACATGAGCGGCTCATGAAATGATCGCTCCTCTGAAGGTGTGTTGCGTTCTTCTAACTGACACGAGAACCACTGCACAATCTACCCACAGTCAATGTACCGGACGTAACGGAGTGAGGGCCATCTAATTAACAACCGTGGTCTTGATTCTAATGTCGTATCGTTGACGCAGGCTAGTATGACACTGTTTGACGAGTCTCGGCAGGGCACGGGCACTTCTCACGCCCCCCTTTTATGGAGAGGGAGCACTGCGGAATCTAGTCGAACCTATCGAATATCCTCGAGAACTATCACCGTGGCATTAAGGTCCGATATTCTCACGCCAGGCTCTTGGCCAAGCACCTGTCCCAAGGCATGGCTGTCTACAACAGCCCTTCCCTCTCATACACCGTCAAACCAACACTCCACAGCCGTAAGATCAGCAACGACCGGCGCGTCGTACTCAAGGGACCAACCGGATCCAACCTGGTGCTTCACCTTCCCAGATGGGAAGAGCAAGATCGAACGCTTCACAACCAGTCACCCGCACGTCGACCAGCGGGCGCTGTTGACGCTGCACGTTGGTTTGGAGGTGGCTTCTGGGGAAGACGATATGATAACGGGGACGTTTCATGAGACGATCGTGAAGTTCGACTTGCAGCGGGTATGTGGCGACGGCAATGGAGACCGCGGCCAAGGCGTTAGGGGCGGAGATGTTCGCGAGCCTAGTAGCTCAGATGAATGTCGAGCTGCGTTCGCGAATAATGAGCTGTGACGCTGGGAGTGAAGAGGAGATGTACTGAACTACAGGTTTGAGATCTATAATGGGGTATTTGGTACGATGTTTCATTGTAACTATGTACGCGGAACTAGCAGATTGAACCATAATCATCGACAGATCTGCCTACTTCAAGACAAGCCCCTAACCGGAGCCCAGCTCCTGAAAGTGATATTTCGGTGCTGGCTTGTCTGCCTGCCGCAGATGTTTCTGCTAATAGGAAACAGCCTCTTGGAGGGTATATACTGTCCTGCGCAAGAATGCCGGAACGAATCCTCGGCCCAGCTTGACCCCGTCGTGCGTCGGGATCCAGTACCGCGCTCCAGTCCCACCAACGGCGCGGATGCCATTGAGAGCACCAAGGTTGAGCTGCTGGATCATGGTGAGAGCCACGTCGTGCATTCCATGCAGAAGCGCGAGTGTAGTAAAGCCGGACGACCGGGTGTCCTCGAGATCCCGACCCTCGATGCCGTGGGGCGAGTAGATGAGAGCTTCCCCTCTGCTGCTAGCCGCGGCACCGTGGTTGAGATCGAAGACGACAAGAAGGGCTGAGTGGTAGTAGAGAAAGTTGCCGTGCGTCATAAGGCGGCCGATTGCGAGCCAATCTGGCAGCGAGCCAACCGTCAAGCGCTTCCAGCCGACACCCGCGCCGAGACTGGGGATGGTGATGACTCTGTCGAAGCAGCCCCAGCCGCGGACCAGGTCGGCCGCGACGTCGGCTGCGAAGACGGGCGTCTGGCACGGGAGCTCCTCCAGGGTTTCCCGGTGGCAGTGGTCCGTGAACTTGTGCGAGATTGCGACAGCATCAATGTATGAGGACGAGGGCGGCTTAGGTCTCGCCATGGCTCCTCGTCTGTCGACATCGGCCGCGGCGTCTCGACTCTCGACGTACCGCAGCGCTATGTTCATCTCGGCCATGCTCGTGACTCCGGCTGGTACGGCGTGCCACCGCGTGCTGAACCACCCTGCGACATCGCTCTGCGGGCCCTGCAGCCAGGGATCGAGGAGGATGTTGAAGTGGGTGCGGCCCGCGGGAAGGGCCGCCGTGGCTGGGTAGGGCAGTTGGAGCAGCCAGGTTGTGTCGGCGTTGAGATGTGCGAGCAGGGGCCGATGTGAGGAATGAAGCAGCGAGGACCATTGATCGATGTCGGCGAGATGAAAGGTCGGCGGGGGTGACCGCGATGAGTCGCTGCAGGTAGCGGCTCCGGAGTACGCGAGGTGAGGTGCTTCCGTGGTCTAGACTCTCAGCCAAGAAGCTCACGGCCTGCAGGTCATGGCGCCGAGGTCGGGATCAAAGCTCCTCGGTGCCCAGTAATTGAAGCGATGCGTCGTTCCAGGCCAGATAATAATAGCTCGCACCGAGGCGGCAAGCGGGGGAGGCGGTTGGAGAGTCTTGACATCGTCCATTTCTGGGACAGCGTCGCCCATCCGGACGGAGTACATGCACTCCGTAGGCGCGCGCGTCTGCGGCGTCTGTGGCGCCCAGGTTGCGGCAGACACCGATCGCGTCGCGAACAGATCGCATATGTCGGCTCTGAGTATTGGCGGGGGCCAGGTTGACCCTGGCATCCTGGGCCTGTTGTAAGTTGTAACTGGCTTTGTGTAACGGTGGCTGGCTTTTGAATCGCGGCAGGACATACATGTACATATGCATGCAAGCCAATGCCCCCATCGACCCCAGCTTTTCTCTGTCCCTTGCCGTTCCTCCGTATTCATCTCTGCAAGGAGTCTTGGCTCTCGTTACTAGGCGCCAGCCACCTAAAAGGGGGCTGGTTGCGGGGGACTCAAGCCGCGGGGTTGAACAACGGAGTTGCGACGTCGTACGGGGTAAGACAAGACGAAACTCTGCATATTGCAGGATGAGTTCAATTCATTCGCTAAAATACCTGGCTCAACTCGATATTCTCCACGCAAACACGAAACGAGCTGTGGCCTTCAGAATGCATCTCTTTTCTAACGTTACTTTTTCTTTTTCTTTTTCTTTTTTTTTTGTGCCCATTTGCAGCTTGGTCTACAAGTGGGACTCGAGGAAGTCCAGCATGGTCTTGTAGGTGGCCTTGGAAGAGTACTGCAGGTTTAGGCCGTGTCCTGCGCCAGGGACGATGGTCGCGTTGAACGCCGAGGCTTGCGTGAAGGACGTTTTGGATTCCTCAATCAGATTCGGGACCGAGTTCCGGAAGACCGCTGCATTTCTGCAGTCCCCGCCACAGAAGGGAACGTCCTTCTCTACGTGGATGTCAGTCAGGCCAAACCACAAGAAGCTCGAGAGAAGCGCAACCGCAATTTTCCGAGTCCACGCACGGAATAAGACGAACCTCCTGTGATGACCAGAACTGGCCCGCCAAATCTGCTCGTCGACCCCACCGAGCCCAATGTCAGGAGCTCGCCAACCGCGGCCGGCTGGCCCGTCTTTGTGGCGATGTCGAGAACTCTCGGGTCGAAGTCGCCAGTGGCAAAGAAGTTGGTTTGCACCCCAATTCTCGTCTTGGGTGCGACGTAGCCCTCGGCATACTGGTCCTTGAGCGTCGATATCTCCTTGACAGGCACAAAGTTACCGCCGAGCAAAAACAGCCCGAGGAAGGTGGGCACTTGACTGAAGCCCGTGAGTATAATGGCGTCGCTGATGGTCGGGTACATGTTGGTCAGCGCAAAGGTCATGAGGGAGCCAAAAGAGTGCCCGACGTGGACAATCTTCTTGAATTTTGATCCGCAGCGGCCGGTTTTGGCATGTTTCGTGAGTTCCTTGAGTGCAGCAATCTCAAGAAATATTTGAATCTCGGAAATAGGGTCGCCATGCGAGGAATGGCCGATTCCTAGGCGGTCCCAGGAGAGTGTCGAGTAGCCCATATCGATGGCCTTGTTGACGTAACTGTACTTGAAGTTGTCAAAGGGAAAGTCCCAGTAGCTGCTGTCGAAGCCAACACCATGTGTCAATATCTGCAGTGTGTCTCCCGGTCCTCTGTCCGGCTCGCAATAAGTCGCGGCTAGTTTGTAATCGCCTTTGACGGTGTTGAACTACGAAGCTGCGTCAACGGACCTGTGCTTCATCGCGACCTGCCGCTTCACATAAAAGACTTACCCCTTGAGTGATGGTATCTGTGTAATTGCCATTTTGCTGGGACAGGGCAAGCATTAATTTCGTGACCTCAATCTCTGTCTTTGGCGGCTCGATGTTGAAGATGCCGTTTCGCGCTGTGAGGGAGACGGGTACGGTGAGGCTTCTGCATTGTTTTGCGGCGGCGGCCGAGGCCAGGGCCAGCAGGAGTGCCAGCTTGAACATGGCACAGGCTGAGCAGATGTGTACGTATAGAAGAAAGCCCACCAGATGTACGGGGCACCCGGTGTATACAGCGCCGTAAGTGGGCTTGTGTGCGAGCCTGGGTGCCACGTTTGAAAACGCTTGGGACGGGTCCAAGATTATATTCCTGCGACGATCTGACAGAGACCTTGTATTCACCCAGCTCTCCGAGTAGAGTTTTAGTTTGTCTCAGTGGTTCTTCTTGGGTCCGGCATCTCCAGAAAGCACAGACTCTCGGACTTTGCGCGACGCTGACGGGTTGCTAGCCGCGAGTGTGGGTGCGGCGCTGCTCCTGCGGCCAGGGAGCCGCAGCCGCTCCATGATTAAGGAGGACGCAACTATGAGCCTGTTGCTAGCGCATCTGCAGGGAATGTCTGCGGCCCAAAACCTGGGCCTAGCGCCTACGGGAACCCGGTACTCTCGGAAAAGCTCGAGGTTGGGACGGCAGAGCCCCGAGGAAGTGTGGGTGTTGCTTCGAAGCCATGAGTGCTAGCGGCCACGAGGTCTCGAAATAGGCACGACGATCCGACACGTTCAGTGCTCGCTACAGAAGGACAGTACGGAGTACTGCGTAGAAGTTTGTCCGGTTCAATGTACGTTTGCTTATGTCCGATAAATGACCATCAAAAGCAAACCCGAGAGGTTGACTCCCCAGTCGTGGAGCGCTATCACAGTCATGGAAGTGCAATTTACGACTTCAACAGACAAAATCAAGCTTCCGGTACTCCGTAGTACTAGTAAAGATACATATTACGAACAAGCTGGAAATAGCCAGGCACGGACACGGCCCAACTCCAATGGTCTTACAAGCACACCACCGCAAGTCCAAGGCAGCGGCTTCTCGCGACGGCTGATGCTGTTTGTCTCACCCAGTGTGAGACATTTCCGCGAAGGCGGCATCGAGTGTGGCATGTCGAGATCAAGATCTTCGTTTCGTCATTTTACCTGACCCAGTCACAAAAAGCAAGCTACAACTGCTCGTCAGAGCCGGCTGCAGAGCGGGCATGTTCACCGTCGGTCCCTTCGAATCCGCCGGTCCAGTCTTAGATGCAGGCGTCTGCCGGGTCAAGCTGCAAGCTCGAACGCAGTCGTAGTATTCCAAATTCACTTTTCCCATTCAAAGTTGAGTGAGTGTCCAAGCCAGGGGCTCGGGAATACTCATGTTGCTGAATTGCTGCAGGGCCTCTTGGCGAGTTGGGATCGAGGACTTGATCAAAAGAGGCTGTTGGCTCTGGATGCCATATTTGCTTTTTCGGCTCGTTGCTGCGTGGTGTCAAAGTGCCAGACTTGAAGATTGGCGAGGCTCTGCTGGTCCTCCATGGAGATGACGAGAATACGACCAAGACGTTGGTTTGCGAGCCATTGATATCATCCTCGTAGGTTTGACCCCAGCCCCGTGTCTTTCGGCGAATGCGGTTGCCCTCCAGTCATTACCAGCCACTCTCTTGCCCAGCCATTCGCATGTCACGATTTTCAGAGGTGCAGCAGCACAGCCCACGAACATAGTGCGGAGTACCCCGTACGGGGCAGAGCTTCCATGAATAGATGAGAAGCTCAGCTGTCCAACCACGCTTGCAGACCCGACACCGACATTACATGGACCAAGAGGCGGGGGCAACAATGAAGCAAACATGAGCCGCAGCGACGATCACCAAACCTGGACTCGGTCATCTTCGCGACTGGACGTCGGCGTGCCCAGGCACGGTGGCAGGTTCCCCAGACCATCGGTGGCCGCGGGCGAAAGAGACATGCTGACTGCGTTCTAAGACATGTACCGTCCCGGCGGCATTGTTCAGTGGCTGCAACGTTGACGGCCAACCGATGTTGAGCTTTCAAGCGGTCAATTCAGGAGAGTCTATAATTCTCAGCTGGAGCAAATGCCACGAGAGGAAAGATTCTGGGTGCCCAACAGAAAGATCAGCATGAAGTTAATGAAACAGCAGTGCAACTAGGCCGGAGCTGAGGCAGGACTAGCATACCGAGACTTATCGTGATGTGCTAGATCAACCCATTGTGTACGGAGTAGACTACTGCCACTATTGGTCAATATTCGGCAACAGCTTATCCATGCTCATGGAGGATATAAATCAGGTGCCAATCATAAACAGAGGTTAGTAAAGATACCGTTTCGGTACTGTGCTCCGGATAGGTCAGCTAACGTATTTTGCAAAGCTGTCCGTAGGAACGTGACGTGCCACCTCGGGAAATAAGCTGCTTCAAGCTACGAGGCTCTCAGCGTCAAGAACATTCCCCCGCTGACAGCCAAAATCATGAGAGCTCTGGATTCTTCATCTCCCCCCCCCCCCCCCCCCCCCCTCTTTCTCTCTCTGTCTTGGTCCTCATTTTAATTCTGGAAACAATTAGTCCAATGGATTCAGGAGATTCCGCTGCGTTTACTCTCCTAGAATATCAGCATCTGGAAAACGGCACCTGGTGGTCCTATAGTGAGAAAAATGCCTCATTCAGAGCGTCAATTTCTCAAGTCTAGTCCAATAAGGTTCACCATATCTTCCTGTGCATGATCATTGCGTTGTTCTCGGGTACTCTACTGCTGCGTCGTGGGGATCCAAGTCTACAGCAATATTGTACGTCATGTTTCGCGACTGAGGATTGCAACCATCCTGACTCCAGGATCTTCATAAAAGCGCCCGCAATACAGTTTGTCAAATATATGAGGGCTCTGGCCTGATATCCTGGGCCACATGGACGGCATGCCCACTGACGACACAGACCGGCTGTAGAGCACTCTGTATGAGTGTAAGTGCTACACATGGCCATTACAATCGTAATAGGTGTCCTTGAGCCCTCCTTGACATAATACAGTTGGAATCACGCATCTGCCCTCTTCCCAAGTCGTCATGCTCCCTAACCAAACCGAAGCGCTACCTGACGGATCTGATGGTTATCCCATTTAACTTGGCGTGTTTCACCAGCTCCATTGTCTTAATATCGTACGTATCATGTATATGGCTTTCTGCCCAGCCACAGGGCAGCAGGATTTGGCCGGAGCCGTCCAGCAGAGGCAAGGCTTTATCGCAGCTCATCATCACATGCATAGAATTATAAGTCGCTACCTGCCTGTTTAGCGCCGTATAGGTAGGGGTCAATGTTGTGCTATTAATGAGTCCCCAGACACGGGTTGTCGAGGAGCGTACATGAATCTTCAATTCTTAATTCTTGGTCATTATCACCACCCACGTGACAATATTTGAAGTCTATGCAGCCTGTTATTAATACCACCGCACCCAAAGCAGTCTGGCCCCCTCAGCTTGATGCCGTCCCGTTTATATCTCAAAATCCGCTAAAAGCTTCATCGCGACCGATTTGACCTGTTTCGCCCCTGTATTTAGACATTCTAGCTCTCGTAGCCATGTACGCTGACCCGGACGGCGTCGCGACAAACCAGTCGCAGGCTGTGTATGACGCCCGCGTGCGCTTGCTGCTACTCCCCACCTCTGTCCTGTCATCTGTGGGATTCAGCGCCGCGGCCCTGAATGAAGAATACACTAAAGTTGCCTGGGAACTTAAGCTATCGGCGTGGGGAGTGCATATTCATCCGTGGGGACAGCTTCTGTGGGTAAGTTTGACGCGCCTACCATGCAGTGCTACTTCACGGCTGCGGCCACCACGCCTGGACAAGGCCCAGACTCACCACTCGTCATTAGCCATTTGTCTGGGCGAACAGCCTTATGCTGTTCTGGAGAGATGGTCCCATCGCTGTATACAATGCTGGGCTTGCAGGCTCGATTATGTCTGCACTCATTGCTTACTCAAGCCTGTCAGCCAGGATTCTGGGCCACGGAGGCCCAGCTGATCCGTCTGCTCTTGCATCGCCGCAACTATACTGTAGCATCCTCCTGTCACTGGCCCAGGCTTTGATTCCCCGGCGACCTGAACTATTCACAGAAGATGGGCGTGTCGTCGACCTTGAAAACAGCGCCTCGGCTCTATCCCGATACTCAATGAATTGGTGCAACGGGGCGATTGCCATTGCTGCGAAGTCCGGTACGCTCGACGCGTTGCCAATCATCAACTATGACACGCGATCGGCAAGTCAATCGCTGATTAAAGCCACGTTGCCTGGTACGTATGTATGGAATCGAATCTTCGTGGAACGCTCACGTGGCTTTGCCAAGCAATGGACTCTCACGCTCATACGCTCCATAATGGCCCTTGGCCCACCATACTGCGTCATGTGCCTTCTCAGGTGTCTCGAGGATCCCAATCAACAGACCAATGATGCTTGGATGTGGCTCATTGGTATTGGAGCGTCCACCATCTGCTACACCACCATCAATCACCAGCTTATATGGGTCCAGTGGTCTGAGATGGGTATATCTGTTAGAGCCCTACTCGTCATGTCGATATTCCAAAAGGTCCTACACAGAAAAGACTCTAAAGAGCAAAAGAAGAAGCGATCCAAGTCATCCGAAGTTCCAGATGCCATCAATTTGGTATCATCCGACACAAATTTGCTGGCAAAATTTACTGCTGTCAACTATGTCATTGGGTCTACGATACTCAAATTCTTGTCAGCTACATTCTTTCTGTTTAACCTTTTAGGCTGGCAGAGCACTTTGGCCGCCGTAGTTACGACCGCATTATGCTTGTTAGTGCATACGTCTGTCGCCAAACAGCTGCATGCTACGCGCAAGACGCTCAAAACCTCGCGCTACCGGACGACATGTGTCATTGAGGAGGTTCTCTATGCGCTACGAGAGATAAAATTCTCTTCGCTCGAGGCCCCATGGGAAGCTCGTATTGACAACTTTCGCGAACATGAGCTGAAACATCTATATTGGGCCCGCACGGTGACTACCTTGCATGGAGTCTGGGATACTACTGCCCCATTTCTTATCGCAACAGCTTCCATTTCCTCGTATCTCTATATGGGAGGGGAAGCAACCCCATCCGTTATATTTCCGATGGTTACGGTTCTACCACAACTCCAAGAGACCCTACGACTTGCTCCATTAGTCTTTCTTGACTACTCTATGTCCATAACAACGGCTTGCCACCTGGATAAGTACCTAGCGTTGCCTGAGCAAGGAACTATACTTCAACCAAGTCCATCTGGCCTGGTTCTGCTGGAGGGCGCCACAGTTTCCTGGCCCTCTGATGATGCTAGGCACAGCTGCACAGCTAAAGAGCCAGATACGGCCACCCGTCGATTTTCCCTCCATGATATTACTTTAAAATTTCCCATTGGAGAGCTAAGTACTATTTCTGGCGAAACGGGCTCGGGAAAGAGCTTGCTGCTCGCGGCTATACTTGGCGAGGTTGATCTTTTAGGTGGCTATATCAAGGCATCTTCTGGAGCCAACGGCCAGCCAGTGGCGTATGTGTCTCAGACGCCGTGGCTTCAAAGCACTACTATCCAAGAAAACATACTTTTTAGACACCCATTCGACAAAAAGAGGTACGACAGGGTGGTCGCCGTCTGTGCACTGCAGTCAGATCTCGCTGCACTAGTCAATGGGGACCAGACTCAGATCGGCTTGAAAGGCGTCAAGCTTAGTGGAGGCCAGCGCGCAAGACTTGCCTTTGCTCGGGCGCTCTATTCGCCTGCACAGCTATTGATCATGGACGACATCTTCTCTGCATTGGATGCGCATGTCTCGAATGATATCTTCCGCGCTTTAACTGGAGACCTATGCAGGGGCCGCACGCGAATTCTCGTCACTCATCACGTCTCGTTATGTCTACCGAGTACCAGGTATCTGGCCCACCTCGAGGACAACACGGTCGCATATTCAGGAAAGCCTGAATCAGCGAAGGATAAAATAGAACATATCAAGTCGAAACATTCAGCCCAACCTACAGCGACAACAACGGATAAAGTCAGAACAGTAAGCGACAATGACGGTTCAGCAAAACACAATAGATTTGACGAGATACCGAAATACAGCCATCCTCGCAGCGACCTCTCATTATACCGGCGGTTTTTTTCTGCCGCCGGTGGCACTACTTTTGTCTTTTTTTGGATTGCCGGACTTGCTGTTACTGAGCTATTGCATGCCTTATCATCATTCCTTTTAGGCCGCGTCAAGTCAATTGGGCGGGCAGATTTAGCCCAGCAGCCAAACCCAACTCTGATACCTATACTGGATACGAGCTATACCTTGCATCACAACATGCAATTGTATCTTGGAATTTCTCTTCTGCTTATTGCAATAAAATGCATTTCAAGTCAGTATGCACACTCTGGCAGTCGGCGGGCTTCTCGCGCCTTCTTCCGCCAATCCGCCAAATGACATTTAGAGTTCTTCGCATGCCGCTTCAGTGGCTAGACGCGACACCGTTTGGTGCAACTCTGAAGGCTTTCACAGTAGATGCTCAATCTGTCGATGACTGGGCTCTGATAATCATGTCTGACTGCGCCTGCGGTGTTATCAAGCTCACAACGGTCATCTGTGTTGGGTATGCCATATCTTCTCCCGGATAACCTAGATGCTAGCCAACTCTTATAGGATATACAGCTCCAGGTATACGGGCATTCTGACAATTGTTTTGCTTCTCTGGTGCATGAAGATTAGCAGGATGTATGTTAGGGCGAGGGCTGCAATAAAGGATGTTGGTGGAGGTCCTATTGCCGATGTCCTCGAGCATATTACAAGCACCACTACCGGTTTCGCCACGATTAGGGCCTTTGGCACAACAGGCGCATTTATGGACAAGATGCACTGCTATATTGATAAGTAGTCCACAGCCAGACGCCACTTTTGGATATTCAATCGCTGGCTTGGCCTACAAGTGGCTTATGTCGGCATTGCTTTTAACATGGGAACTGGCATTTTCCTTTTGTATTCAAAGTCCATCGTCGATACAACTCGCATAGGGTTTTTACTTACTTTTTCTATGGGCCTCAGTCGTGCCATATTTCAGGCGGTCAACGAATTTAGCCACCTAGACACCTATATGGACGATGTTGCTGCGGTCTTGGGGTACGCTGCGCTCGAGACGGAAGACTTGAGTGGTTATGACGCGCCTATAGACTGGCCATCCAGTGGCAAGGTCAACGTTCAAGAACTTCGGGTTGCCTACGCGCCTGTCCTGCCGCTTGTACTCAAGTCAATATCGTTCAACGTTGGCGCGGGTCAGAGAATAGGAATCGTCGGCCGGACCGGCGCTGGAAAGTCGACACTCGCTCTGTCACTACTTCGTCTGCTTGAGCCTCAAAGTGGATTCATACGGATAGACGGCATTAACATCTCGACAATCAAGCTAGCCGATCTACGTTCTAGGATCGCATTCATCCCGCAAGACCCCACGCTCTTCTCCGGTACTATACGCTCTAACCTGGACTACTTTCAAAAAGCGCCGGTCAAGGAGCTCGAAGACGCACTGCGGCGAGTTAAGCTCCTCTCTGAAGATCGCAATGAGAGCTCTGGGTTATTTACGGTGGACTCGCATATCAGCCCGGCCGGTTCCAACATATCCCAAGGGCAACGGCAGCCGATTTGCTTGGCACGCATCCTGATTAAGCAACCCAAGGTTATCATTTTGGACGAGGCAACATCGGCGGTCGATAACAGGACGGACACACTGGTTCAAGAAGTCATCTGGAAGCAGTTTTCAGGGACCCTCATTGTTGTAGCGCATCGTCTGCGAACAATTGCATCCTTCGACAACATCATGGTTATAACCGAAGGCATGGTCGCGGAGCAGGGGACGCCCAAGGAGCTGCTCACGACCAGGGGGGCGTTTTACGAGCTGGTGAGACACAGCCAAGACAGGGCTTCATTGGAAAAGACCATTTTGGGCGAATAGCTAGCAAAGAAAAATCTGCTGAATACACATAACGCGGTTTTATTTTGCCAGTTCTTGGGTATCGCGCTTGCTACTACAATTAGGCTCACTAAGAGCCTGAGATGCTCCCTGCATCTGTGACTACGTTTCGCTTCTACTCACGAACCATTCCAAGAAGGGAGTGCGGAGGTTTAGTCCACCTCATAATCGTCGTGTGCCTTGCATGGAGTATCCCATAGCCCTCAGGCCTACATCCTAGTCGAAGGCTAAGGTCAGGGCCAATATCCATAAGCACGACGTACAGTGGTGTATCGAGTTAATTAGAGAGTCGAATCCGCACGTATACGCGATACTGGAGATTACGCATTAGTGAGAGTTTCCAGTGCAGATAGCAAGGCCAGATTTGAGTGATTGAGCGCCAACACAGTGCTGAAGGCAATGGAATGGCTGGGTGGGTGAGTCGGCAACAGCAAAGGATGGACCGCGTGGAGAAGGGAACGAATGAGGGATATGTGTCAGAACAACGAATGGCAAAGCTATGAGAAGGCCGCTTAAAAGTCATAAACAAGGCACAGCGAAGCATTTAGAACATATTTGCTATTGCGAACTATATCAGAAATCATGCAAGCATCTAGCACAGCCAGAAACTGTGTAAGGCTCCCAAGTATGAGACGTAGCCCTGCACTTTGCACAAGCTTCCCGAAATTCACCACAAATTAGTAGTTGCCCACCATCACATTCAGTGCACCTGAAAGACTCGGAGCCGTCTATGCCATGGATGGAGTATCTCGTGCATACATCGCAATAGCACAGGTTCGGCAGTTTCTTTCCGGCTCACCAGGGTGTCTCCCATGCAACGTTCGACATGTTGAAGTTGTCGTCGTGAAGTAAAGTTTTAACTGAGTCCTCGTGTCCACTTCTTGCTGCCGGAACGATAGGTATTGTTCTAAAGAAGTCTTTTACGTTACCATTCGTTTGCGCTAACCCTACCAAAGCCAGCCTTGTTGACATCGCCATCGCCCTTCGACCAGAACTGAAGGTAGAGTATGTTGCAGTGGCCGCGCATTGCTGCGTGAATGAAAGGGGTGTGCCTATTGTTTTCTTTGCGGCAGGCATCCGAATCTTTAGAGTGTAATTTGAAAATGTCGCTGTGACCGTTGCTTGCCGCTATATGTGCCGGGATGCGACCAAAGGTGTCAAAGATTCCGGAGTTTGCAGCATTCCTGAGGGGCAGCTCAACGATCTCAGTCCGTTCCATTAATTATAGCAGCTTCTGGAGCTGTATGTCCACTTGCAAGTTTCGCTCCCAATTGGAACCATCGAGAAGAAGCTTTTGGGCTGTTTCCAAGCATCCCTCACTTGATGCCCCTATCAACGGCGTGAACCCCTTAGCGTCGGCATCTCCGATACTTGCCCCATACCTCATAATGACAGTAATAAGAGTATCGTCAAAGCTTGCTGCAGCTATGTTCATAAGTGGCTGCAGCCTTGAATCTTCGTCGGCGAGGTCGGCTCCATATTCCAACAACATCTCCACAATCTCAATGTTTCCGACCTCGGAAGCCACCCGCAGGTAACATATACCCCTGGGTGAGAGTGTCTTGATATCCGCTCCATTCCGGAGGAGTATTTGGGCGTTCCCCGTGTTTCTTGGAACTCACTTCGACGACTTCGTTGCTCTCGGCTTTTGGTGTGTTCCTCCGCCCTCGACAAAGTATCAAGGTAATGCCGACAGCTCTTCTTCAGGAAAATTAGCGAGAGCAGTAGATATTACATAACCAGTACCTTCTATCACAGACACTTTGGAACAGACTTATCGGTAAGATTCTAGTTGTAGTCCTCTTATTTAGTGCTATTGGCCCTCACAGTTACAAGCTTGCATTAGGCCCTTTTCAAGCTATTGCCTTGTTCTTCTTCGCCTCTGGCATATCTAATCGCAATTTATTCTCGAATCCTGCGTTAGACATTGCATTACAGGGTCAATAAAATACAAACGCATTCCAAAAACATCCTCGACGGAAGGATCGCACGTGTACTTTTCCTGGTGAACTTCACCCCTGACTGTAATGTCCTGGCAGGTAGACACAATATTGTCCTTGTCATCTCTGCAGTCAAACTTCCCGTCGTCCCGCTTCTTGCAAGTAACGCGGTCCTTGAATTTACAGATGCCCTCGTTAAAGACCATGACGTCGGCAACACCATCAAGGTATGTACCATCCGGACGCCGGGCCTTGGAACGGTACTTGTCACTGTCGCAAGGGTTGCCCGTTCCGGCGGCATATCCAATATAATTGTCGATAGAATGCTGACAGTGACCATCACTAGTAGTAAGATAATTGGTTAGAAAGAGTCGATTTGAGTATAGGACGCGCAATGGCGTCCCGCTTGGGGACTGTCGACGCCTACTTACACGCAAGAGGCTTCGTGTAAACGTGCCGTATAGAAGAACCACTCCTTGAAGGGCTTGTTAGTGGCTCTGGGCGGTCTTGGCGTCCAGGGGGGGACGGTCGAGACGGAGGTCGAGCTGCCGGCACACTGAAGTATGTCTATGTTGAGCCACTTCGATGCCACGGACGACGCGCACGCATATACGGTGCCTTCGGGATATTTAACGATGGTGAAGGGGTATGAGTTTACTGGCGTGATAACGATGGTCGTGGTGATATCTTGCGTGACGGTTACCGTGGTTTCAGACGTAACTGTCTTCGTAGCCGTGACCGTGGCCGGGGGATTTCCAGCTCCGGCGGCTGGCGGTGTATAGTCGCGGGGCTGGTTATCTTTACCAGCACCGGGATAGCTGTCGCCGTCGCCATCGTCGCCGTCGCCATCGTCGCCGCCGCCGCCGCTTCCAGGATCATATGGACAAGTATGTTCGTCTTCGTCGTCCTCTTGCTGTTCCAAAAGCTTGTTAACATGCCGGTGCTAGCCGCTGGTGTCGAGATGAATCATTGCCAGTGCTTACCTCCTGCTCTTCGCTTGGCTCGTTGGGCTCCGGGACAGGCCCGGGCTTGCTTCCCGGAGGAACAGGGATGACTATGACGGGTGGCACGGGGGGCGGGAAAGGAGGGAAGCCGGGAGGGCACACTTCGACGCCAATGAGGGGCAGCCGGAGGCATGGGGATTTTGGTTTGGGTTTGGGCCGGATCGTGTGAGTCGGGTTTGCGGGGTCCGACGTGACCGTCTCTCTGCTCACAATGACGCCCTGAGTGGTGAAGGGCGGCACCGTCGTGGTGGTTGTCTTTTGATCGTCGTCCTCGTAGGTTATGGGAGGCGGGTACCAAGTAGACACGGCTGTAGTGATGGGAGGGAAGACGATGGTGCAAGGGAAGATGCACGAGACGGTATGGCTGCCATCCCAGAACCTGGGAATCAAGAACAGCGTGCCGTTTCCTGTGTTATTGTTCTGCGCATGAGGCGAATACCTATTGCTGAGCGGAAGACCAGCAGGGATGATGAAAGGAACGGGGAAGATGGTTCCGATGGGCACAACCACCTCGCGCGGGAGAGGTTGCCCGGCGGGATAAGTTTTGCCGTCACTGCCGGGGACCTGCTGGTTGGGGACAAATCCTGGAGGTAGAATCAAGGAGCGGGGGATGGGAACGCCGCCGCCAATCTCGAGGGGGTTGGAGATGCTGCCGTCGACGCCGCAGCATGTCGAAGTGATGAGTCGGCTCAAGTCGCATTTCTGCTCATCGCGTCAGCAACCGGACCACGGCGAGACTGCGGGCAAAGAGGAGCATTATGGGCTTACATGGCAAACCGCATCGCCGGGACCAGGGGGAATGTTCTGGTTGCCGTCGTTGTGGCTATTGTCCACCTGGCTGACCACGGGACCGGCAATGGTGAATGTCTGCGTCGGCTTGACTGTTGTTGCAGGGAAGGGGATGACGGTTGCAGAGACGGGAGAACGGTGAGTGGCTCCCGCTCCTCCATTGCTGAAACAAAGAGAAGAAACGTCAGTTTCGTTCAAAAGGACAAGACCACCTAAACTCGACTTACCCGCCACCGCTTGCACTCCCCATCCAGGCCATGACAATGGAGCAGTAGTTGATCTTGTTGTCCTTGCCCAGCACGGAGATGCCGCCGCGGGGACTAATCATTTCCACCGAGGCCTTGGTGATGAGACTGTAGATCCAGATGGAGCTGCTCTTCTCAATCTCGAAAATGCGGTCCTGGCAGTTCTCGGCAGCAACGCAGGCTTGGCCGTATTTTTGGAACCACGAGTACAGCCCGGCGCCGTAGATATACATGTTGGAACTGTTGAGGATACGCACAGCCCACGAGACGGCGCAGCTCTCGGAGCCGGGATCGCAGTAATCGAACGTGGGATCCGACGGGAAGACGTTGGACACGGGGAACGGGCCAGGAGCACGAGGCGACGTCTGGTAGTAGGGGGACTCGGTTTGGATCATGCCCATAAATATGTTGCCAGCGTTGAGGAACTGGTACTGGTAGAGCACGCTGTGCTCCGACGCAGTACCGTATAGCCAGACCGGGCTATTGCTCTCGACGAGAACGCCTCTAGCGACGTAGACGTCAATCTGTGTCTGGTCCGGCGTGTCGAGATCCTATTACCGTTAGTATTATCAGAGATAGAAGTTAAAGGAAGAAGCATCTAGGGCATAGATATGGAGCGCTTACGTGGTCAGCCACCCAGAACCAGGTATTTTCAAAATACGCCGAGGCTTTAGAGGTTATGTGTACAAGCATTGAGGCAGCCATGCAGTTCTTGTTGACCGTGCCAGAGAGCTTGGGGCACTGCGAAGCTTGGAGACCCGAGCCAGTCGCGCCGCCGACGCGGATATGCGTATCCCACATGGCGGCAGAGCCGGGGCTGGACTCGTGGATGTTCCACTCGAGAACGACGGCTCCTGCGGTAGCGCCGCTGACGGTAAAAAGAAGATCCTGGATCTCCACGTTGCCCACGTCACCGACATTGCCGACCTTGACGACGGGAAGAGGGCTGTTGACGTCGGAGAACTTGGCGCCAGCGCCCATGATCTGCGACCAAGACTGGCCAACCACCGTAGCGCCGGGAGGGATAGTGACAGTGTCCGTCACGATGTAGACGCCGGCGGGGATCCATAGAATACGCCCGCTGCTGGCAGTGTCTCTTAGGGCGTTGTTGAGCGCCTGGGTATCGTCGGAGGCGCCATCTCCCTTTGCGCCGTACGCACTCTTGAGGTTGACGAACAGGCTAGCGGCGACAGATTCGTACTGAGGCTTGGAGCGCTCGAAGAACTTGTCGTCGCCGGCGGTAAGGGACGAGACGATGTCAGGAAACTGGCTGTAGTCGGCTCCATCCTGCCAGACGCCAGACGCTTCGGCGTTGCGGGTGTCGTATCTCTTGCCGAGACCCCAGGCCGTGATGGTGTTGGAACCGCCGCCGAGTAGGGTTCGGCCGCTGTCGTACTTGACGGCAGCGCCGACACCGGACAGAGCCACGTTGAAGAGGTTGAGAGTGATGCGGCCATAGCCGCCTCCAGGAGCGGCCAGACGAAGACCGGTCTCGACGTTGCTGAAGGAGCTGTCGAGGAAGATGGCAGAGCCGAGGGCGTTGAGGTCGGATCCGGCAAAGATGACACCGACCGGGCAGTTCTCAATGTGAATACCCTTCCAGGTCCATCCCCAGTCCCAGTGGATCTCCAGGGCACGCGTGGACTGGCCGGAGAACTTGAGGTTGCGCACCGTGAACTGCTGGTTGCCGACGTAAGCGCCGAGCGAGCCGCCGATGAACTCGAGATCGGTCATGACACCGCCGCTCCCGTTTTCCATGAAGATGCCCTGCTGGTTGTTTCCTCTCGCGGTAGCCATCTTGAACTTGATGTTTTGCAGAGACGTGGCTTGAGCGACTTGCCAGTGGATACCAGCAATGGCATCGTTAGGGGGGCCTGCGGTCATGTCGATGACAAAGTTGCGGATCTGGCGGTAAAAGTTACTCTGCAGACGCACGAGTTAGACAGGCTCAGCGTAACATGGGGTGTAGTACCGTTCGGTTGCATCATACCTGGTTGATGTACCAGGAGGCTCCGTTGCCTCCTTCAACGTACACATCAGACGAGAAGACGCCCAAACCGACAAAGTTGGGTGCGACCTTGATGGTAGGAGGGTTCGTGGCCTATCGAAGCATTATGGTCAGCGTACATCTGACAGGGACCACCCTCGATGGAACACTGACATCACCAATAATCTGGGTAAAATAGTACGACACTATAGAGCGGCTGACAAGGTACGTGCCGGCTGGAAAGTAGACGACGGCCTGCAGCGTAGACGAGCTGCCACAGCCTTGACCGCAGCGGTTTCCGTCGGAGATGGCCTTGTTGATAGCTTCCGTATCGTCGTGAACACCATCGCCAACAGCGCCATAGTCGCGAACATTGCGCCAGACCTAGCACTTGGTTTAGCATCAAGAGTCGGCCAGCTGGACGTGGTCGCTGCGTACCTTGTATCCGGACGGAGCAAAAGGAGAAGCTCCGTTTTGCTGCATGTTCTCCATCCAGTAACTGCCTCGCTTGTGAAGCTGGTTGGAAGAAGAAGAGTCGGCAGTGGCATTCTTGACGTTGGCATCTGCGATGACCTTGAGGGCCTCGCCGACGGTGGCATTGACGCCGGTCCCGTCTTGGGTAGACACCTTGAGGAGGCCATCGTCCTGGATGAGCGTCGGGAGGCGAGCTCCGCCCTCTCGCAGCTCGTACGTGTTACGACGCGGGCTCGCCAGCAGGCGAAGGTTGCGTTCTCGCGACTCGGCCTGGGCCGCCTCGAGCAAGGCCTGCGCCTGGCTCAGCGTGGAATTGGCAGAGGTAGTCGTATAGTTTAGGCCACGGCTGGCCAGCACGGTCAGGGTAGGGACACTGCGCGCTTGGTTGGGGTATGTGTCAAGGAGAGAGGATGCGGCAACGAGCATGCAGTAGAAGGAAACAACGGCCCAGGTGCGGATGCTCCAGCCGGAGCTGAGGCGAAGGAGGTTCATGGCTTGCCTGTACGCCTGCAGGCAGAAAAGAGGCACCGCTCAACACAGCATTGACAAGCCGATGATGCCAAAAGAAAAAGAAGTTGAGAGCGACAAGAGCGTAGAGATAGAAGAGGAGGGTTGTGGCATGCGTATGGAACACCCTAATACAAGCTTCTCAAACTTGCTAGCCGTCACTTACACCAGCCCATCTGGTGGACACATGTGGCCGCATTCGGCCGCGCAACGACGTTGCCGGAATGAGACGAATCGCCGACACTTTTTTTGCAACAATAGTTCTTCCTGTATGTAGTAATCGTCGAACCGTCCCGTTGGTTCAGGGGTCCGCTGACGATGCATCTCCGGCCGTGGATCACAAGGGCGTGTCTCTATCGCAGCCCGCGAAGTACCTGCCTGTTTGGATAAATCGCTCCACTTAGGTCCACCAGCGTTGAAAGAGCTTAGTCAAATTTGTACTTGCTTGCGGTGAATTTGCCTTGCAGCGGACATCACGTCCTAGGGATGTCTTATGCGGCGGCCATTTTATCCGAGTTGAGGGCAGGCATGCCATATCACGGTCCTGTAAGCAGTGTCTGGTGCCGGAAAAGCCCAACATTGAAAAAACGGGAGCAAGAAGCCTGGTAGAGAACAAACTGTTTTGTAAATTACGTGAATCTACACTAGATAATTTCTACATGACCTCACGAGAAGCAAGCATACGCGCACACGGCCATCCGTCGCCAACCCCCCCTTCCCCCTTCACGGGATATCTACACCTTTTCGCAGGGTACTGTCACAGCCGTTGGAGTCGCTGGTGCCTGGAATCCCTGCGCAAAAACGCTTGACGCCGTTGGCCTCGACCCAGGCACCGTGCTTGATGCTTGCGTCATTGACGGTGCGGAAGTTGAAGGTGTAAATCTTCTTCTTATAGCCGGTACCCGTGTTGTCAATAGCAGCGTGAATATTTGACAGGAGCGTCTGCAATTTCGCAGAGGCAGCATGTTAGCTACACTGTGTATATGGAGACCAAAGGTAAGATACGTACGCTTAGGTGGGCGTGGCCGAGACCTTGGAGGTTCTGATCCGTCGTGAGCGCCGACTTGTGACCGGTTCCTCCTTGACAAGAAAACCGTATCGGCGAACCTGGAGCGCAGAGTATGAGCAGCAGTCGCCATCTGCACATGACTTGTGTCGACTTACAATACTCGTTGGCCTTTTTCATGCCGCCTCCGGCCGCGCCACCCTATAGCTTGCGGTTAGTCGTGTTCAGAGTTCTCGTATGAGGGCATGGCGCGCTGTTGGCAAGACCATGAACACACCTCAATCCATCTAGACGCACTGTAAGCTGGTATCCTTTGAAGGCCAACGCAAAAAGCCTCGTGGCAAGCAAAGACTGTACTTACGTGGCCGCAGGAAACTCGTCGCAGCTCATGATGGCACCGTAGTCGTCCCAATCGATCGTCTTGACGTACGTTCCGTCCTGGTTGAAGCGGATTTTCTGCCAGCTCTTCGACAGGCGGTTGTACTTGCCCGTCTTAGGATCAGGATGTATCTTGGACACAAAGGGGCCGTATTTGTTGCCCGAGCTGTCGTACCCTTCCCACTTGGGCTGGTCCGGCTCCGGGCATCGCGGCTTGCCGTCTGCCTGGAGCCGGTTGGCCCAGCCCGGTGGGCACGCTTCTCTTCTTCGCCTATCCTTGCGGGAATTATCCGGGTCGAAGTGCATCTGGAGCTGCCCGACGCCGACGGGTAGATAGCCAATCCACTTGGCCGCGTTGTTGCAGATAGACGGAATCATGGCGCAGTTGTATACCAGCGTCGGACGCATGGGGAACTGGGAGAAGCGAGCGAGGTCGTAGTCAACGACTAAGAGGTTTTGCCATGTTAGCTAGCGAGTAATGTGAATGACATTGTCTCGGCGACGAGGAAATAAGAGACGCACCGGTGAGTTGTGTGTTTCCAAGGTCGTATATCTCATTGCCGGCAGCATCTTTGGTAGTAACCTTTGGCGCTTGCGCTGCAACTGACGCTGCCATATACACAGCCACCCAGGCGGCGTGGTAGATGTTGTGCAAGAGCATCTTGCAGTTGTCGTCCTGTCAAGGAAGTATTACAGATTTGCAAAGGAGAAGTAGCGAGAGACGCCGAGCAAGCATTGAATACCCATTTCCTGTAATCCCCAGCTTCATACAAACTGTGGGCATGCGTGTTAGTCCCAAAGGGGGGGTGGGCGGCGGGGCGTGCCTGCATGGTGTGTACATACATGTACGAGTAGGAGGGGAGGCCGAGGTGGGATGGATCTTTTGGTCACTCAGGTCGGTTCCACGTCCCCCCGCTTCGGAGGGATATCATACGATTAAGACGAAGAAAGAGCTACGTAGAAGCTACTGACTAGTGCAAAGCGGCAATGCGCGCTTCGAGGGCGTCCCAGCTTACCAAGAGGTCCCCGCCGTCGAGGAACCCGTTGATCGGGAAGCGGGCCATATCTGCGTAGTCTGGGTAGAAGGGATCGCGGTCGCCGACATCATCTAGTGAGAAAATGTGCAGTGACCGCATAAACTTGAACCAGTTATCTTCAACGTCTTCGACATCGTCTGGGTCAAAGAACCTGCCGTGGAAGGCGAGCTTCATGTACCGCCGGAGGAAGTAGACAAAGAACTTAGCCTCTACAAAGGGAGGATATACGTCGTAGTCCACGATGGGGTCCTGGTTGCCGACTTCCGCAAACCTTGCCATAATCCACGAGCTATCGTCCACTTCCGAGCCGACTCTGTCCGGCCGCTCTATCTTGAGCGCTGGTATATCCGTGTCGTGGCGCTTCGGCAGCGGAAAGGTTACCATCCAGGAGCTGAATCTGCCCCAAGGCACGATGGCAACAGGCGCTGGAGCGTCTGTGATCTCGTTCCCCCAGCGCGCCCGATGCAGCGACTCTACCACGCGGCCGCAAGCCCAGAGCAGGCGCATCAGCTCCAGAGCGATGGCATGTGCGTCTGAGTGACTTCCTCCTCCATCCACAAGCTGGACGGGACACGCTTCGCGTTTATCCTCGTCGCCGTCCTCTGGCTCGTGATACTGTCTCTCGTAACAGCTACGGGCCCTTCCCGAGCAGGTGGCGAATCGCTGCTGCATAGTAGCCTTGGCTTCTACGTCACTAAGAAGCTCTTGCAACAGCCACTCGCTATAGACCCCGAATACTTCTTGTTGCTCTGCCTCGGTCGTCTCGAACCGAAGGATAGGAAAGCTATCGAGAAAGTCGTCGTGCTTTACCCCCGCGAATTCGGAACGGCCATTGACTTTTAGATCCTGCCTAGCCGCGGCTTGAACCCATGGCTCCTTGTACACGCCGGCGAGGGCGGCGCCGGTGATAATGCTCCGGTAGATAGCCTTGTGCATATTGACCCTCCACTCGGCCATGCGATCCGGCGGCTCAGGCGTATCTAGACGGGAGACATCCTCAGGTACGTCGTATTCGCTATTGCAAAAGCGCTTCTCGAGCGCGCTAGCCAGGAGGTGCAATCGCCGAACGGCCAACAGGTCGTTCGGGCCGACATGGCGGCGCGTGCTGCTCAGCCCGGCCAGATCGATATTCCTTGGGGGTAGCTCAGCACGGCGTTCGGCGTCTAGAACGACCTGGCTTGCGCGGGTCTAGACCCCCATTCAACGAAGGTTAGCTCAAAGCGCGGCTCGGCGGAGACTAACGAGGGCGGATGACACTTACCGCAACGAGTGCCTGCTCCGCAGCGGGGATGTCTCTTTCGAAGAGCTTCCAAGCTGTACGTAGTCCGGCGTGGTTGGATTGCCACGCATCCCACATGTGTCGGCAGGTCAGCGCAAAAGAGAGGACATCTCGCGGCGTCGCGGCGTGGGATAGTATCAGGAGTAGCAACTCTGGCGGAGCTGTGCGGAATAGGAAGGTCGATGCCATGGCTTTTCAATTGTCAGGGCTACTGTGGGACGACGCACAGAGAAATGGGCGGTTCGAGACCGACAGGCCAGACGGTGAAGAGTAAGTTCAAACAAAAATATAATAGAGTTGCTATGGCTTGATGCAGGAACAAAATGACAATGTTGGTCAGCAGCAACAAAAGACATCAACCTGCATTTATAGGTAGTGCCAACATTGGAGACGCTAACCCCTAGAATCACTGGGGAGCTGCCTAAAGCGGAGGGTCGTTTAATTAATAGCTCCGTCGGCCCGCGGACATGGCGCCGAGAAGGACGAGCAGGTGGACTTTTGATGTCCCTACAAGGTGCACTGCGAGCGAACGACGCCAGGGTAACCTTGGTACATAACCTTACTTGCCGTACCTTGCAGAAGCCTTGCAGGAGCCACGCCATGGCCGCGGGACGCCCCTCCCCTGCCCTAATTCCGGGCCCCTACTACGTTTGGGGTCTAGTAAACACGGCTACCTAAAGATGAGCTACTCTACGGGCGGTCCGACCAGCCGTCCGTCAGGTGCTCCGACTTCAACGACATGTCCACGCCCCTCCGCTGATGATGGAGCCCGGCGATATCCTATGTTGGGTCGTTTCCTCTTTGATATTGAGCGATTTCCTGTTCGACGAATTGAGAAAGGACGAATGGTATACAACATTCGCCACGGGATGCGTCGGGTGAAGTCCCTTGTTGTCGTCGGCCGTGGCTCGGCTC
Organism: Albophoma yamanashiensis; assembly: GCA_001600555.1. Taxonomy (NCBI): domain Eukaryota; kingdom Fungi; phylum Ascomycota; class Sordariomycetes; order Hypocreales; family Ophiocordycipitaceae; genus Albophoma; species Albophoma yamanashiensis. The sequence goes on from BCKH01000001.1 coordinate 461,853, forward strand.
TCTTGTCCCATCCCTGAAGGACCTAGGCATCATTCATCTCACATGCAATCACCTCGTCAAGGGTATACAAGCTATTGCCCCGACACTTGGGTCTCCGCCTTGCTCGTCAAACGGGACGTGCAATCGACTGGCACAACTCTCCATCCGTGGGCTTGTCGTTGCGGTCCTCCTCCCCCCTCCAACATCACCAACATCGCCCGTCTTCCGCCGCCATGCGCACGACCATCATCAAGTCTGTTGCGCCCATCGTCGGCCTGCTGCTCGGTAGCTCGCGAGCCTTAGACGTGTATCCTGCCGCAGGCGCCGCCTGGCCGACCTCGCCAGCCCTCGCTGCCGGTGTTGCCCACGCCAAGCTGGTCCCCTTCGACGTCGACTATACCGCGCAGCCCAACTACGAGACCGACAAGGTCCTCGGCCAGTACTCGAGCGCCGTGTGGGATGCCGGAGTCGCCGTCTACGATAGCGACGCGGCGTTTGGCTCGCTGCCTTCGCTGACCTGGCAAGTTGGCAAGGGGCCGGGCCGTCCCAACACCACGCTTGCCAACCCGTGGAATGCCTGCGTCATTGCCCTGCCGCAGCTTCTAGACGTGCTCAATATCAAAGCACGGGGGGATGGCAGCTGCTTTGACGTCGTGAATAAAGAGTGCCTATATAGCATCGTGTCGTCGTCCATGTCCATCTTCCAGGACCTCCTCTCCCAGGTCGATTCCATCTCGCCTGATTTCGTCGCGAAGGCTTGTCGGCAGGCTTCGTTGATACCCCTCATCTCCAAGTGCTTTTCTCAGCCGTCTCCTACCGTCTCCAGTATTCAAGGTACGCCTGAGCTGTGGAAACATTCTATCAAGGGCAGCGCAGCTAACGTGCCGTGCGCGATAGGCTACTCAACCGCCAATCCTCCCAACGGCCAGCCTCTGCTCATCGGTCTTGATTCCTACGATGCCAGCAACAAGGCCGCCACCCAGGCCACGGCCGTCTCTCGAACGTGGCCTCTGCTGATCCTGGAAGCCCAGGGCAACTACACCATCCAAGGTGTCGTGACGTGCCCATCGGCACACATGAACAACGACGCGTCCAAGAGCATCACGTCCAGCCCCGACGGAACCTGCGGCGGAACGCTTCGATACAAGTGCCAAGACACCAAGTTCTTCTACGGCAACTGCTGCGGCGCCGACGGATACTGCGGCTACTCTCCCAACGAGTGCGCTACCGGATGGTTCGTTTTGAATGACGCCCCTGACAGACGCGGACGCACTGACAGCCAAACCTCGCAGCCAATCCAAGTACGGCCTGTGCGACACGGTCGTCACCGTCACCAGCACAAAGTCCAGCGTCGTCACGACCACGATCTCGGCTTCAGGCAGCCAGCCCACGACGTCGCCAACCGCAACACCCGTCGTCTTCAAGGATAACTTTGACGGCAACTTCGACCGCTGGTCCATCTACGGCGGCTCATACATCGACGTGTCCGGTGCTGGTGTTCTGCTTGGCAGCTCATCCTCCGGCGGCAAGGCCGTGGTCAAGAACATGAACGCCTCCGACGTTCGCGTTACCGCCAACGTTACCATTTTCTCCCCCCACGACGGCAACGCCGGCCTCATCTTCCGTGTGTCGTCGGCCTCGGAAGGCGTCGACAGCTACAACGGATACTACGCGGGCATAGGGGCCGACGGGTACGTCGTGCTCGGCCGCGCTGACCAAGGCTGGACCGAGCTGAAGCGCGTCTCTATTCCCGTCGCCACCGCCAAGGCGCACCGCATCTCTGTCGACGCCATCGGTGACCAAATCTCCGTCACCGTAGACAACGCCGACAAGCCACAGATCGAGGTCCGCGACGGCACCTACGCTAGCGGCTCGGCCGGCGTGCGCGTCTTCAACACCGACACCCTGTATAATAACTTTACCGTGGCGCCCGTCGTCGCCCTGGACTTTGCGCAGGGCAACCTCAACCGCTGGACGCAGTATGGTCCCAGCTCCGTCGCCAAGGTGGTTCTCAAGGATGCCAGCTTTGACGACTTTTCGTACGAGGCCGACGTCACTCTCAACAACAGCCAGGGCAACGCCGGCCTCATCTTCCGCGTCGCAAACGCCCAGGACGGCGCCGATGGCTACGATGGATACTACGCTGGCATCGGCACCGACGGCTTCGTGGTGCTGGGCCGTGTGAGCCAGAATTGGAACGAGCTGCAGTATGTCAAGACGAGAATCACGGCTGGTTCGACTTACCGCTTCAAGGTCACCGCGCAGGGCAGCAGCATCAACGTCTTCATCAATGATATGGGCAACCCCAAAATCACCGTGACGGACAGCACATACAAGAGTGGCACGATTGGCGTGCGAGTCTTCCAGGCGGCCGCCAATTTTAACAACATCATTGTTGCCAGGCTGTAGATGATGAATCTTGGCTGTAGTTTCTGCATGCAGATTATTTGCCCGTGAAGTATCTACATAATACTGTGTATGTTACCCCTTCGGCTCAGAGCCAAAGGAGCGGTCTCACAACCATCAGCTGTTTTTTTCGTGTCTTATAATGTACGACCTCGTCGCCAATAGCATCTCACTAGCTGGAGAACGGGCACATATGCAGCTACCCGGAGGTAGTATCGACTTGGATGGCTTTCGCACCTAACACCAAGACATTTCTCTGTGTCGGCCGCCGGAAACGCGACTACTTGAATGCGTCGCTTAGAAGTTTTGACCGCTATAGTCACGGCCCATGGCTCCTTCGTATTTGTAGAAATATTAGGGAAAGCGCACTACCGCCCCTTCCTCGATAACAGTAGTAGGGCAGTAGCCGAGGTGTCCCTTCCCTCTAGGAAGCCAAGCTAGCGGAAAGGCGGCCAACCGTAAAATAGCCTTACAACGCCTAGTTTAGTACTATGATCATATAGAAGTCTTATGGAAGGCGTTATTTGTCGGTTTTTTTTGGCTTCCTTAAGTTTGATCAGTTAGCCTACCTTTATCCCGTCGACAGTTTGAAATTTCGGTCAAGAAGCTATCCCCCTCGTTAACCGTACAGAAGAACGCACCCACGCCGTTTAGCAGTAGCGACTCAAGACGCAGGAGTTTGGATTTATAATACTAAAAAGGAGCTTAAAAAAGGTCCAGAGCCCAATCAGACTCTGCCTAGAGTGCGCGCTATTCGCGGGCTACTTTGGAATTACGATTATAAAACTATATAGGCATTAGGCACCACAAAAGGTGCAGATGGAAATAAAGGGACGACTCATAGCGTTATATAGGGCTAGAAGTACACTCCTAGTCGCCAAAATCTCTCCGAATTATATAGATACGAAATTAAAGAGGCTAAAAACCTAAGAATAGAGTTAACTAGCGTTTAATATCCTTCTCTCCTTTAATAGTAGGACAGACTTTATAATCTTATACTAGTTCCTAACTACTATATAGCATTATACTAACGGAAACTAATAAGCATATTATTAGATTTTCTACGGGCGAATTCGATAGCGTAAAGGGAAAGGAACTTCTAAAAGTCTACCTTACCGGATTCCTGTAATTGTCTTATATAATTCTATTAAGCAGCCGGTAGATACAAAACCTACTAGGTAAATATTATTATGACGTGATATATAGAAAACAACGGCGGCGTGCTATCTAGCGGACAGTAAGTATTAACCTTATTATCTACGCTACCTAGTTTAGACGCCCTAAATAACTATACCGTTATATTTGAGGATAAAATTCCTTTAATCTATTTTCAGACTGCTTTCTTTTCTTAAATATGTAGAGGGCTTATCGATATCGCTATGGACTTTTACTCTAATTTGGAAATTCCGTCGCTTTTGTCGGTAGTTAGAATATACTTTAACCGAACCTATAGAACAAATACAAAAGACACCATATCCTCTCTTTAGTCGCAGTCTAGAAAGTTTCAGTTGACGCAATCTCTCCCGCAATACTCCTAGCTTTATCTTTTTAGTCCTTAAACATTATTAACGAAGAGTATTTCTAGTAATTAGAGGAACATCTACAAATTGTGTATAGTGTTGTTGCTCGCTCGCATAACATAGGATCTACGATATAGTTTGACTTATTAGAAATAGAGAGGATAATTTCCATAAGTAATATAGTTAGTCTCTCGCCGACGTCTTTAAGCTATCTAAGCGCTCCTTTACTATTTTTCAATATATAATATTACTAGCTGCCAATAGTATAGAATCCTTGCGTACGAGCCTTATCTTTGGTTTAAAACTCCTCCTATAATAACGAGCGGCGTATGCCTTGAAGGCTATGGGACTATTAGATACGACAGAGCATTCTAGATACTCTACCTGACCCCCGTTAGCCCGCCATAGATATACTTCTAGATAGTCCTATAGCATAGCTTTACGCATATAGACCTTTCTATACTAGATATAAGGCTTAGTTTTCTTCGACCTAGTATTAATTATAGTAGATAGCTAATCTACTCGCGGGTTAATAGAGCTATATAGGGGCGGCGGGCTAGTAGGTATATCTCTAGCTATAGGGGAATCTGGCCTTCCCTGCTCTTTGTTACGACCTGTTACGTTCTTAGGCAGACGGCCGCGGGATGGGCCGGCTGTGCAGGCGCTAATGCGGACGGCACGGAATAAAGGTCGGAACGAGGAACCAATGGTGAGGGAATCACCATGGTACGTACCAGGATCAGTGGTGATTGGGAGCAATCACCAGTGACCAATACACAATCATCGGTGATTGAATGGGAATCACCAGTGATTCCCATGGACATCCCGATGATTGAGGACAGTATATAGGCACCCCCAAATTCTACTCCCTAGCATAGATACCTAGCCAGCTTGCAACACAGATCAATATCTTCTTCTTGAAACCACGATCATATTGACCTACTTGGTTACGATCCTCCGGATCTATCACCAACCGTAACAGACGCCCTGACCTTTCTGCCAACATAAACCTCCGGTTTATCCCTTGGGAACCCCAAACCGTTACACTCTTTTGTTAGCTTTGGAGCGAGCGGCCGCCTAAGATTCGGTCGTATCTCTATATCTAACAAGGCTAAGCTTAGTTTTAATAAAGTACCTCGTAAAGGCTAGATAACTAGTTCGTAAATAAATACATAAGTAACTATAGCGTTAATTACCTTAATCTTCCTTTTTATAATATCTTCCTCGGGGAGATTGTTATCTATATTGCGGAGGATACCCGTAATACGGTTACGCTCTAGCAACTAGTATATAACTTGCAATTAAGGTCTATATAGTTCGTAGATACCCTATAATTACTTCTGTAGCTTTGCCTTATCCTTTTGCGTTAAAGTAGTCCTTATAAATTATCTAGAAGACCTTCCTTCTTTACTTTTAGCATACTATTCTTAGCTCGCTTTATTTATATTAGTACTTCTTTCTATCGTTACTAGTTACTCGGCTAGCGCGTCTATACTTTTCCTATAATATATATTTAAGCTCTTTAAGCTCTTAGTCTAACTATCTAATAGTTACGTTCGGACTAATTATTACTATAACCTTATCTAGAATAGATCTAGGTACTATTTTATCGGCGCGGAGACCTATATAATTAAGGAGGGCTAGGATAGGGGATTTCGTCCCCCAACCAAGGAATACGTCTTAGACAATAGTATTCGTCTACTAATTATAGTAGTATTCCTAGTAAACGGTACTATTTAGCTTATACCGTATGCCCTAGTCCTATATGGACTAGTAATAATATACTATCTTTATTAGCTATATATATATTGCTAGGATAAGCAGGTAGACTTATAGTCTATATACTCTATATAACTACGACGGTAGTAGTATTATATTAGCTTCTCGATAAGTCCTAGTACAATACTAAGCCTATTAGAATAACTATCGAAGGTTACTATAGTTAAGGGCTTATTAGACTTCTCTCTAAGAGAGTTAATAGTCCGACAAAATACTAGTTTATACCTCTACTCTTTCTTCTAGTAAATCTTATAAGTATTTTCGTTAAGTTTTGTACGGAAGAATAGCTCCGCTATCTTTTCGTAACCCGTATTAATAATAATACCTTTGGCTAAGGCTTTAGTAAGAATGTATAATATAGGGCAAAGTATAGGACTTTTCTCCTCTATGAATAGGTACTAAGTTGGAACAATCTTCTTATTATACCCCTTATACTACCTAAGAAGAACTTATATTATAAGTATATCGCGCCCTCTATTTCTCTCTAGGTTGCGTAGGATCTATAGGTCGATATCTTCTTAGCAAAGTATATAAAGGGCTAGGTTCTTAGTTCTTTTATCGACGCTATCGTATACCTAGTAACGCGGAAGTTACGGCCCGAGGTATTCGTCGAGATAGCTATTAATATCCGTATACGCGTCTAATTTATCGTTAAACTCCTTTAGGATTGACTTCCGACCTAGGGGTTTATTATATACTAGTTTATACTTTCGATAGCCTATCTATATATAAAATTAACGTATAGTAACGTCGTCAATCCTATTAAGCCTAATATAAAAGCTTAATGTATCTTAAACCTAGAGGAAATATAGGTAATAGATAAATAAATTAGGTCCTATTATAGATTTAATCTTTAGCTCCCTTCTTAAGCCAAACTATAGAGTAATCTTGGATATAGTAACCTAATAAAGGTACTTTATAAACTCTAGTTCTGGCTTTATCCTAGTGTATTTCTTATATATACTACCTAGCTTCCTTACGTAAACGCGAATACTACTTTAAGCTTAGATAGGCCGTCCTCTCTTTCTGCGCTTTAACTCCCGTATAAGATAGACTATAAAGGCTTCTCCGAGTCCTCTATTTATATAGCAGAGCAACTTTACCTTAGCTTTCTAGTCTTAGCGCCCTAGCGCTTTGTAGAATTAGATCTATTGTTGCTAGAGATGGGTAAGATCGATCTTATAGTTCTCCGAATAGTTTAGGCGAATTAGGTAGCGATTATTTCCTCGGATCTATCGATTTTAAAGCTCCTATATATCCAGAGGTTTAGGCTCGGGAGTCTCTTGCTCGCATAGTCGCTATTAATAGGTCTTAATTTAATCTTCATTAAAAACGGATATCTTCTAAGACGACCTAGTATAACGTTACGTATAAAATATCTTAGCGGTTATTGCCGTAACTAGGTAGGATTAATTAAGTAGATAAGAAGCTATGTAATTCGGAGTCGATAGATAAGTAATGGTTTATTTGTAGCGGGAATTCTAGTCAGTTTTATATTTACGATGACTGCTCGAGGCTATCCTGTTTTCTGCTTCCTGCCTATTGCCCGCGTTCGTTGGCAAAGCGCGTACAGTAGACTTCGTGAGGTACATGCGGCCAATCCTTGCCGGTACCTTAGAGTAGGGTGTTCCAGGCGTCGGAAAACAGGTGTGCCCGCCGCCGAAAAATGGATGTCCCAACTGCAACACATACACTAATGCTGAAATTTCGAACACAAACCCAGTGTTAGGACGCTGCACGCCGGATGTGCTTCAGAACAGGTTGAGCACACTTCACATTCAATGTGACCAGTCTTTACCATCTTTGGATCGGTGTTCGTTCATGTTATCATTGGGACCCATCATGCCGATCTCTGATGCAGAGAACGCAACCCCACTCAAGAGGTGAGCTGTTCGCGAGTTCCATTGTCCTCGTCGAAATCCCTTCCGGTCCCTTCTGGACCTGAATGATAACTGGTTCCATTCATTCCTGTGGCATGCGTGGCACGTAGGAGGTGTACTCGCGTGACTGACGACTCGTAGATCTGGATGGTCCGGGGGTAATCCCTGCGTTGTGTGAGTGAGCTACGAGTACCTCAGGTAGTACACGGCGCTGTCACAGTGCCCGTGGAAGCGTTCCAGCGCCTCACTGTAGACCGGAATACGCCAGCTCCCGGCTTCAGTAGTGCAAAAGAGACTCTATCTCTAGATGCTGCATCTGTAACTCTGTCTCTAGCGTCAGGCGGACAATTCCACTCCCCAAAATGACAATAGAAGTGGATAATTCAAGATCAGAGCGGCGAATGATGAACTCAAATTTTGTTGTCAGACCAACCTCAGCCCCAGTAGATGTTGTATATCCATGTTGCGCTGCGCCCACGAACAGGTCGGGCTGTCGATTTGTTTTGGGTAAGAAGTCCAAGAGGTCTCATGTCCAGGCCGTCTTGTGGTTCCTGGGCGCAGTACTCTCTTCGTCGGCGGAAATCGCACGGTCTTGATTATCAGCGTGTGGTTTACCCTTCGATCACAAAGTGTGTTCCGGACGTGCATGTCCTTCGAGCTCAGGGGGGGTTCGGATCTTACGTTTGATGCACTGTCATGTTCTGGGGGGAGCAGATGTTAGGCAAAGGGCGGCCGGATTAATGTCCGGGCGCCACGCATCTGCTAAACCCCGCCCATCACACAATTACTTCGTTCAGAATCATGAAGGCGATCTTCTCTCCAAATCACTTCAGATCAGCCAGAGCGCTCAAGCGACTCAGCAAATCAAACGACTAAACATAGCTATTACATTATCATCATTATACACGCAGTATACGGTAAAATGAGTTTCATTCCGCAGAAGCGTCAATCTTGCGAGGCATGTAGTAAGATACCCCTCAAGGCCTTTGCCAGCCAGCTCTGACGCAACCATACTGTGATTGGCTAATAGATAACAATCCAAGGGAGGCGGAAGCTCAAATGCTCTGGGGAGAAGAGTGGTTGCTCTCGCTGCAAGGCGCTATCTCTTGCGTGCAGATTCCAAGACAAGGGAGTTCCTGGAAGACCGAGAAAGCGTGCACGACCGGAGAGAGAGCAGCGACCATCACCGGATCAGCAGAACCAACGCGGCCATCTAGGTGGTGCATCGGAGGACTCAGTTTGGCCCACGGCTGTACCTAGTGATTCCCTGCCTACGCAATCTATGCTAAGTGAGAGTGCCACCAATGTCTGGCCGTTCTTAGCCGACCCGCCTGGGAGCGTGGGCAATGCCAGTTGTTCACCCGACTTGGCGAATTGCAACTTTTCGGGCGCGACAATCGAACTAGATACACGGCAGCAGTCCTTGAATACCTTCCTCACAGTTGATCCGTGGACTCAAACGTGCGCGTGTACCACAGAGGTTACGGAATCTATTCGGACTATGAGACGAGCGACTCCCGCGCACAGCATGGTTTGCGCTCTCCGCCTCGGAACGGACCTAGCCGAAAAGATACTTAGATGTGCTATCTGCTACGACTTGTCAAAACCTCCCCGCATCACTATTCAAAATGTTATCCTCACCGGCCGCTTGATGCTGGAAGTTGTGTCTGGGTATGATAGATATGTTCAATGGCTGAAAAGCACCTACAATGAGTGCGACGGCAACAACCGGCACGACACTATATATCTTGCACCTGGCATTGACATCGGCTTAGTACCATTCTTCGAAGTCAGTGGCCAGGTACTTTTGAGACTCGTCATGCACGGGCTTCAAACGGACGCCAAACGGCTCACTGCTGTGGGCGAAAGCTTCGCATCGAGGCAGCAAGCCCGCCATCGCATCGGCCACGAAGCATGTCCTGACACTGAAGGACGCTGTTGGAGCGAACACTGCGGAGTGGACCTTGATCCATCGGATGTGTGTCCACATAATTGCATCGCAAGTTCATTGACCCCATGCTACCGTATTGTCGATGAGGTCCGGGAATCGATAGGGAGTTTTTCAGTTCTCGTCGGGCAACGTGATACTACGCCTATAACCCAGCAAACTTAGGCGACTATATGAAAATAGCTTCTGGCATTATATGATATGATAGGATTGACAATGCATGTTGTCGAGACGCCTAGACGTGGAACTTGTACCGAGTACGCAGCTTCGAGAGAAGCAGGTTTTCTACTGATGGCGCTTTACGTTGCAAAGCTTCTTGGCCGCTCTTGGCGCCTTGGCGTGAGGATGCTGATGTGGTAGCCTGTAGTTTCCTGCTATACGAGAGGGATGCCCACAAGGCAGGCATGTGGGTTGTGTTTGCCAGTATTGAGAATCAGGTACGGAGCATGTCGGCCACGGGCAGAACAGCTTCCTGAGTTGCAGGTACCTCATCAGATTGATATACATATTTGCATCCCAGTGTGTTCCTTCCTTCCAGGGGGGTCGCCGGAGGAAATCCTTAGCTTCAGACCACCTGATGTGGGTTGGGTTTATGTCATTGCGTCGCGTGCCTCCAGAGCGGCTCATCACAGCATCAACAAACAGAGTAGTGAAAAGTTTGATCAAATTTTAGCATGATATCACGCATAAGTTTGATTCATGGCCTTTGTCCGCGTCACGAAGCGTTAACCGAGACTAATATATTTCTTGCCAGAGCTTCAGTGAGGTTTCTCAGGACGGCCAAGTTACGATAGGTATTGTATCAATATTCTCGTGTAATGCACCGATAACTGCGGGACTTCGGATCAAAACCGGAAATTGTGGTATAAATACGTCCGCGTCGGCGGCGTATCACCATAACTTAGAAGAATGCCCCGCTCAGTATTCTTCCGAAGCTAAACGTGGAAGTGGATCAAATTTTTGGTATTTATAAGTGATCACCAATGATAAACGAATTTATCCTCAAGCCGATTTGACTACTGTCCACATCGACTCCCTGGCTACTTTATCTCTACTTTCGCGTGGATGGACTTCTGCCATTAGTCTTAACCGTGCAACGTCAAGCCAATATAAAAATCCAAACGGTATTACGCCCGTCATGCCCGCCACCTTGTACATTACGAAGGCCAGCGAGCTTGAGCCGAGTACCGATCAAACTGAAGGAATGGCCAGGAAGGCAGCGTTAACCGGCAAGTCGGACATGATGTGTTGCTCAGGTAACCAACTCGTCAGACCACAGTTTCTCCCTTTGCGCAACACTTTTCGGACCTCGTGTCTTCATCATTCCTAGTAGAAAATTGCTTCTCTATGAACTGCTCCGTCCTCCCGTTCCTGAAGTTTTGCAATCTGACTGACGCATGGCACGAAGTCATGTTAGCGAAACCACATTCCTCTTCCGCAATTCACCATCACGGAGGTATGTATCCAATCCTACCCACTGCCTTTCTTTTACGCCATCGTGTACATTGCTCGAGAACTCGAAATATGGCCCACGTCAACCTCTTTCGCAACTATTTAGACATGACTAGTTGTCTTCATCTGCCGGAGGTGCTGTGGCGGTTTTCGCAAGGTTGGGACAAGCTGAAACCCTTGCGCCTCTAGAACAAGATACGATCATTTATGCCTCCCGCGGACATGGCTCAATTATCTTCGATGGAGGCACTAAGCGACAAGAATTGGCACCGGGAGATTTCGTGCTCATCCCAGCTTGGACAGAGCACCAGGAAGTCAATGATGGAGTTGACGAAGTTCGATGGATCATCATCCGCAGTGGCAAGAATCCTTTTACGGCAGCCCTTCAGGGTTGGCGTTCGCATGAAAGGACTGATTAGATGATCGCCGCCGAAGCATCCGTTCTAGGATGCCGGGAAATTGCACAAGGTTCCCTCGATAATATTCTTTCGTCCTGTTGCAACAGGTGCATTGTCTCTACATCAGGCTTCGGAGTTCGCTATGCGCAGTAAATTCCATGTATATGCGAGACCGACTTAAGACTCTTGCTCTCTCAACTCATCCGCATGTGAAGCACTGGCTATTTTTAGCGGCGCAAATGTGGTATACCACTGCGAGTTCTATAAAGATGAGGATAGTACAAGTTAACTTCCGGTGTGTGTCTATTCGACGAGCAAGGGATGCAGCTGCCGTAGGATCGGCCGCGATTTGCGGAGGCGGCAGGTCAAGCGCCGCCGCGTTGCTATTCCCACGCGTCCTGGCTGAGCTCTAGCTCTGACGCCCTTTCGTTGTGGGTTCTACCACCCAGTGGTATATATCACATCATCGTTCCGGCGTCTATGCGAGCTGCGACCACGCCGCGATATACTAAACTACCGTGTGCGTGAGTGGGCCCCAAAGAGAATCTGGTCTTGACCAGTTTCTACAAGTGCTTCAGGAGCTTGGCTTCCGGTTTCCGTTGTATCGTACGCTTCGTACATGCCGCCGAGATTCCTTGCATGGACTATAATGTCAAAGGGCAAAGATAGAACAGAATCTTTTGTGGCATATGTAGATATGCTGACAATGTCCTTTTCCAAACCAGGCCGTCTTGGCGCCGCAACATCACTGATTCACGCACCAGCTGTCGTGAGGGTCCATGAATCTTCTCTCGTATTGCACTGCCACAATAATATGAATTGCCTGACCGATCTTGCTTGGATGTAGCATGCTGCTTCAAAGAACGACAATGATCTATTCACCCCGCCCAAGATGCTGACCACAGTCTAATCATACCGGTCGAGTAGGGCTATATCCTTTGCGCATAATAGACCAACATAAGATAGATGACAGGAAGCAGCTTAGGACATGAGTTAGGTAAAAAAGTAAAGTAGCTTAGTTCTCACAATCCCCAGCCTGGCTGTGCGTCCCCAAGCCAACAGTTTCGTCTCTCAGCTGCCTCAGAAATGGTATCAAAGCTGTCCCACCAGTTCCCTCGAAGTCGTTTCGAACAGATGGCATGTTTTCTGCGGCCACATTGTTCGCCAACTGCTCTTTCGGCCGTGACTGCTTGAGACGTGCATCTAATCTCCCAGGCTGGACAATGTATTTCGATGCGACGGCAATGTGTTTCCCTCGCCATGACCGTAGACTATGGATGCAACTGTTATATGCGACTACTAGAGCCAAGTCCGATGCGTTGAGCTCAACGAAGTCCCGGATACTTCGCATTTCGGAGACAGCTATGAGAAATTCTCGATGCTTTTCAGGCATGCACGAACGCATTTCCTGGTAGTTGTCAGCAAGTGTTGGTAACACAGGCGGCGAGCCGGGCATACCTCAAAAACAGCCTTTTGGCATATCTCTGTTCCGTGGTGGTTTACTCCGAGTATAGTGTCTAAGAAATGAAATAGACTGCTCTGGCTCGCACTGGCTCCAATGCATTTCACTGCCACTTCTGGCCCGTCCGTCCTCTGGAATAACAAGCCATGGGGTAAGCCTTCTTGTTCCATATTCTTGCTGCCACGGAAGAATGGTCGTATGTCGTAGTAGAACTTATTGGCGTCAAGTTTCGAAAAAAGCTTTGCGAGATGCTCCCCAATACGGAGCATTGTTTCCTCAGTTCGATTTAGGGCCTCGATTACAAACGAGATATTCCCAGTGTACGACGCAGCCACTGCATCCAATAGCAATGGGATTAAATGTCCACCTTCAGCTTCGATGAGTACTGGCACGTAGCAGAATGCATACTCGTCGTTACTGCCCGTGAAGGTGGCGAGTAAACGAAATCGAAGGAAATCCTGGAAGTCAGCTGTTCGGGTGCTTGAGTAGCCTTCCTTTACAATCCAATTCCACAAACTAGCACCTGCATAGCTGAGGACCGGCTGCATTCCGAGATATTGACAGACAGCTAAAAATGGCTCGCCAAGTTGTGGTGGTATCTTCGCAACGGCTCTACCCTCTCGTGAACCGCCCCAGACGAAGCCATGTATGAGGAACCCCAACACAACATATGCGCGGCGGAATTCAAGCTCCGAAGATAGGCCAGCGGTGTCTAGCACAGGTAGGTCGCAGACCTCATCGGCTAATTTGTGCGAAGACAGTAATTGTGGTAGCCGCGAAATAAGGTCATCCCATTTGGCGTAATACTTGTCGCCAAAAGAAGCCAAAGGGCTGTCATTCGACAGGAAGCCTTTTGTCCCGGAAATACCGAACGACTGGTAGCTAGGTATTGCAGACATGACTTGGGGCAGGGGGTTCCCACGCTTAATGTGTACCAAACGTTGGCGGGCTAAATATCGTGTTGGTAGGATAGTTTGTTTCACTTTCTGTGTTTGATGGGCACCTTCTTTATAATTAGCTTGCTGCCGGCTGATTATCGTTACGGGGGAGAGAGGGCGGTAATGGGCGCGCCTTTACCTTGACATTCTTGATGCCGCAAAGCGTAATGCGGAGTAAGCATAAAGAATGCAGATGCTTCTGGAGGTAGGCTGAATTGGACCCCTGCCAGGACTTCTGATATGAGTAGAAGGTCTGGAAATATGCCTACTGCTGCTAGTTTTATCTTTTTCTAACACAGCTACGTTTTGGTTGCCGCGAATGGCTTGAGTTGTTTTCTATCACGTCACACGACGGCATACGTTGTCCACCCACATCGCCCACGTTGCGGTGCTTTTGGGGGGCCCAAACAACACAGCGGTCCTCCGCGAGTAAAAGACTTACGAGTAAGTGCTCCATCGTCGACACAAGACTCATACCTTGCGATGACAATGGAGAATCTGACCCCACTTTGACTTGTTGTGGGACAAGGAAAAGGTCCGACCCAACTGAAGCGATTTTGACCAAGTAGGGTGCGCTATTGCTTTCACCAACCATTTTCCGTACAGTACAGATACTGTACAGTAAGTACTGTACTTACTGTAATAGGATAGGGTTGGGGCATTTCAGCTGAATTGCGGAAAGAGGCTAGTGCGATAGGCCTACCTCAATCGGAGCGGAAACTTTTCGAGTCAGGTGGTTGAAATGGCGGAAGGTTTTGCGGAACTGGACGTTGCACATGCAGTCTCATAATCGGTTCGCTACTGTATCTACAGCTCTGAATTCAACCCGGCGGACCAGGCTGACCCTCCACGGCGCCGCGGGTGATTTTCAACTGCAAACCCTCCGTATTGTACGAGATTCAGGATCTGGGGCGGCGGGGCCACGGACCATTTTGTGTGAACCATCAGCCCACCCCAATCCCTGGAAAGTTTGGCCCAGGCGTTCTCAACTGTCAAAATTAAGAGCTATTTATAGGTCTTATCTATACGAGTAGGATAAGGAAAAGGCACGGCGTTACGGTATTCCGTAGTAGCCTTCCCTTTTCCTATTTCCTAGCTTACTAAGGAAGGATTACTAAGCATAATTCAATATATGCTGTAGAGCGAATTTTTGCGGTTTTTATGCATATTTCTTCGCCCTTATCGGATATCCCTTGTTTGATGACCAACAGGAGTTACCGAAGACAAAGAGTGGGGCTACGTCCTTTTCAGAGAAATCCCGCAACTTATTCAACTTCAACATAAATTGCGAGACAATAGGTTACTGTAAGTACTGTATCGTATTGATACAGGAATACAACTGCGCGAATTAGCTTTGAATGGGCCATTGAATGAGTTATTTTATAGCCGGATATGCCGAACGGTTATGTACAGAGGAATTTATCTATACAGATACAGTATCCGTACAGTGGGGTCCGAAACGACCGTCCTTTTGTTTGAACTGTGAGCCAATTTCGGCCGATGTGCTGGTGTCAAAGAGCCACAAAAGTCGGGCAAGTACCGTCCCTGAATACCTAACACGCATCCCTTGGCTGACCATACATCCAATCGGCATTTACATACACAACACCCTTTGTCTCAATCGATCGTAATGCATTTATTAAGCTCCCGTACCGCAGCAAATTTAACTAGTTGCTCCATACCCCATCTCGATATCCTCCGTCATTCTATCGCATAATTAGTCGCGCCGCCGGGTCTTCTGAAGTTGACCTCGAGGTCTATCTTATCGACAATAATGAAGACGTCGCGGACGTACCGGAGGTAGAGCCTACAATCGATAGGGAGGCTTACGAGTACTACTATGGCGATAACGATACCGTAGACGTGGAATTCGAGGGCGTATAGCTGTTCTCCTTCGCCGGCATCGAGGGGTTTGTAAGCGATAGCGACGAGCAGGGCGACGGCCCTAACGCTCCTTTAGCGCAGCCTAGGTATAGCCACTACCTTTATTTAATATGGAAGATCTTGAAGACGACACGCGTTGCTATGACCAACCGGCCACGATAGATCAAGGCGTCAATCAAGAGATAAAGACAGTCAGGTGAGAGCAAAATGTTAGTCAATTGTGGCAAACTGAAGCTTGACCTTAGGTCAAGCGTTAAGCTGGGGTTACGCCCTCTTATAGCTAGTGAGACGCATGACATACGCTACTGGTGTGTCAATACGACACTTCCCCGGATCCGGTGTTTGTCTCCCTCTACTACGTAAATGTGCATTACAAATAGTAACCCGACCTTACTAACCACTATACTAAAGCCATTTAAGATCGGGCTTAAGCCGCGCGACAAGACCTGGTTAAGGGAATAGATTGCTACGGCAGAGGAGCGGATGAAAAATTTGTACGAGAAAATTACAGAGCGAAATTCTCAATACATCGCAAGCGATAGCTACATTAAATCTCTAACTTGAATTCTTTGATCGATCATATCGTGCTATATAGTCAGCAACACGGATTAGATGCAGCTCAATGCTACTCTCGCCAGGCTTGAGAAAATGTCATATCTCTCAAGGATGAGCCATGCTACTCTGTCTACTTCAATCCGATACGTATCTCTACTTTCGACTCAAACTGTGAAAGGTATTCGTACGTCTCCCAGCTTTTCCACCTTACGGCATACTCAATTGGTGTAAAGAGCTTGCCGTCGAGCCTTGCCACTCCCGCGTTGTCAAGCTTGTATACGTTTGCGCCTCGGTGGACTAGCAGCCTGGCTATATCCACTAAATTTTTGACTGCCGCGTAGTGCAGCGGCGTCATGGATCTCTGTGTACACATCTGCATCCCAAGTTCATCATCCTCGTACATGTTGCGGTTAATAGGGGCCCCTTTATCGAGCAGCAGCGTGATGACTTGGAGCATGGTCGCATTATCGTTATCTCTGTCCATGGCATGATGGAGAAGTTCGCCTTTCGTGACATCACCTCCGTGGCCGAACAGTAGGTTGATGATCGAGATGGGAGCAAGCCGGACGGCGTCGGATAGAGGTGTCAGATTGACGGCACAGCGGGCATTAGGATCCGCTCCGTAGTCAAGCAGCCAGCGGACACAAACCTCGTCTTCTAGCACCCGACTGACGAGGTTAGTGTCTCTAATGTGCGCAATGCGTGTTGGGTAGCATACCAAAGAACTGCTGGCCACAGATTTGACTCCATTTGGTTGACGTCCCAATATCCATGTTCGCCATCTAGCATAAGCTCGAGTAACTCAAATCTGTGAAGTTCGAGAGCCTGTACAATATCATCGGCGTGAAGGACGAACCCTCCTTGAAGTACGTAGCGGGCAATGTCCACGTGATCCTTCTCAATACACTCGACAAAAACGTCGCTGACCTCATTAAACCAAGAACGGCCTCTGCGCTGGGAATACTCAAGCTTCCATGAGTCAAACAAGGGAGCGAATGCTGCCAGATCGGAGCCGCAAGCTGTCATTGCGTCTAACACCGCTTGGGGAGTTTTCTCATCGTCCTTGCATTGGACGATGCCGCTGTCAGCGGCAAACTTGACTAGCTCCGGCGGCGGATCTAACAAAGGATGGGTCAGTCTCGTCATGTTTGGCGATATATGATTGCTCGGCGTGATTTTCTGTGCTTTTGAATCATCTCTTTGCTCCTGCTGATGGTGAAAGGAGGGGAAGAAGGGCTGCCTGCGCACGTTACCTCACACCGATTATACGCCTAACACAGTAAAGCCGCCACGTGACACGGCTCGTGGTATCCTAATCGTCGCTTCGCACGATGCTTTCGGCACGGCATGAACATATGGTGTTTCCGTCATTTGGTGGTTGACTTGTTTTCAAAATGACCTTGCTGCAAACCTCTTGTTGTAGGGCCAAATTGGCCGTTTTGGCCGGCTTTTTAGCTGGTATGAGCCTAAAGCTATTTGCCATGCTAACATGCAATCCCAAATGATCGAGATGGACAATCGATCTTTTTTACCAAACTCAATGTCTGCCAAGGGGTGCTGCTTCTTCTTTGTTTGCCTTCGTCCAACTTAAGTGATCGATGACAAGCCTAGCTCTGGCTACATAAAAATTGAAATGTATAGGATGTCTGAAGATTTGCATTCCATGTTGAGAAAGTAGGATTCAACTTACATAGGGCTCCTAAGAAGTACCTAACCGCAGTCGACCATTTATCACAACGCAATCCGTACCTACATCGTTACGATGCCTCGTAATAACCGTAGTGGCAATCTCCATGCTGCGTCCAGCAATAGCAGCGCGATCATTATCGGGATGAATGAGACCAGCGCCGTTTCTTTCAGGGTTTGCCCCATCATTGGTACCGATAGCCTCGGCGGATGCGCCGTCGTTGCCGTCGGCGGTTTAACAATTGGCATAATGTCTCATGCCGATGCCCGAGCCGCGAATGTTGAGGATCAGATGAGACAGCTCGTTGCTCAATACACGCACTACTCCGCTTATTTCACCACCGGGGCGGTGGCGTGTATATCTCCGTTCCTATAATATGTAAGAAGCCCGTGCTAACCGTTATCCGGCCGCCATGTTACCTTACTTTGTTACCCGCGGAGGTGGGGGGGGGGGGGGGTTGTTTAAGGGTACGTCTAACCGCCCGTAGTCGTAACATAGACAAGCAATACACTCGCCTGTCACGTGAAAAGGACATTCTTGATATATCTGTTCTTTAACTTATCTGGTGTAAATAGAAGCGACTGGCAAAATATTTCATGATCTTGCAGCTTGAGTAGCTGGATTGTCTAAATATCATGGGCACGGCTTCGTTGTACGGCGAAAGTTGGTTTCCCCGAACACTTGGAACTGGTTCAGTTAACCGGTCGATTGTTTCACATATAGCTCATTGGCATTTAACCAAGGCTCAGACCAATCTGGAATCGCGTTCATAACTCTAGTAGTCTATCAATCTACTTTGTACACACATTGTTCAGTGTTGAATGACCTGACTGGTCCATGTCTTAATACATGCTTTGAATCCAGAAAAAGGTAGAATATGAATATCTGCCAAAATGGTAAGAATGACACAAGTGCGTCAACCCCGGATACCGTATGAAATGGGTTGAATTTGGCTCTGCAGAGCTCTAGTATAAGCGTGCTCTGGAAAATGCATGAAATGGAGGATCAATACCGGCGATACATCTTTAGAGAGCAACGATTGCGGCCATGACGGCGAGGCTGAAGTGAAGGCTGATGCCCATTTGGACAGCACCGGCGGTTACAGGTACGTTGCTAGTGCCGTTGACGGGGGTAAGGATGGCGTTGGGAAGCGCTGAAAACCCAGAATTTGTAACAGACACGGCACTAGTCGTAGCAGAGCCAACGCGAACACTGGAAAAAGCCCCCGCGAGACTGATTTTGGGAAAGGCCACCTTGGCGGATATAGTGCGAGTAATACTGTCGCCTTGGTTGATGTGAGGCCCAACTTGGGTGGTGGCAATCAGAGCCGTAGTGTACTCAACCGGGCTAGCGTTGGGAGCACCATTTACGGTGCTAATTGAAGTGGCTTCCTCACCAGTTGCGATGGCAAGGTTTGTTGTAGTTGATGAGGTCTGGCCGGCCTGGCCAGGCTTGGTGGCCTGGCCTTTGGGGATGGAGCTTGTTACACCACTAGTCGGAGCCGGGCCACCCCTGATGAGGGTCTCTGTGACGGCGCAGATAGTAGTACTCAAAGGAACGGTGACGGTGATGATTGCGGTTCCGCCAAAAGATTGATATGGACAGCTTGGTATGTCCGGACCACAACTAGCAATGGTTGTGACAGACGTAGTGAAGAGGGTCGAGGTAGTCTTGTAGGTGGTGGTGATAGTGCTTTCTTTGGACAATGAACTAGAAATAGTGGTGGTGCAGACAGAAGTGGTCTTCTGATTAGAGGTGGTTCTCTTGCTGGAAGTGGTTTTCTGACTGGGCTTCGATATGCTAGAACTGGTCTCCTGGAGCGGCGGCGTGAGCTTCTGGCTAGAGGCGTTTTTCTGACTAGGCCTGGACTGGATCGAAGTAGTTTTCCGGTACGGTGTGGTCTGTTGGCTGGATGTAATCTGTTGACTGGAACTTGGCTCCTGACTCGAAGTGGTTTTCTGAATAGAAGTAGTTCTCTTGCTGGAAGCGGTCTTCTGACCGGGCTTAAACAGGCTAGATGTAGTCCCCTGGAGCGGCTTGGGCTTCTGGCTAGACGTGATTTCCTGACTAGGAGTTGACTGCTGGAGCGGCGTGGTATACTGGGTAAAACTCGGCACCTGGCTTGGTGTAGTCTTCTGGCTTGGTGTAGTCTTCTGGCTTGGTGTAGTCTTCTGGCTTGGTGTAGTCTTCTGGCTTGGTGTAGTCTTCTGGCTTGGTGTAGTCT